>JAPYZE010001148.1:0-25509 GCA_030522805.1 Leptomastidea abnormis | reverse complement strand
GGGTATGTATATATATATATATATATATATATATATATATATATATATATATATATATATATATATGCGTGTGACTCGAGAGAATAATAACGAGCAAGTGCTTGCACATGCTTCTTTCTTTCCCGCGAACGAGCATACGTACTACCACTACTACTATATCCTTTATACCCACGGGACTTGATTCTTCATGCATTTTATATTTTCTCCCCCTCCTCCTTCTCCCATAACTTTGATTCTTTAACCGGCTGGCGCCGCTCTATAAGGGATATAGTACTAGCTTGTGTCTCCTGGGGGGGAGAGAAGTAGGAGTAGGAGAAGGTAGGATTCTTAATCTTCGATATCGAGAATTATCTTTGATCAGAGAGAAACGTATACCCTCCTACGTACATACACTTGCTATCCCTTTTTTTTAGAACCCCCTATGACGATGATCGGCATTCTCTTTGCGCTATGTTGTTAAGGAAAGATAGAGACTGGGAGATTTGAACCCCCTAATACAGCAATAGCAATAGCTCTGACGAATTTGATTCGTTTCCTTTTTTTTTTCGTTCTTTGGTCTTGTGATATTAGAGTATTTCGAGACTTGAGTAAATGAGAAGACGAAGTCTGTCTTTTTTTAGAAGAGAAATAAGAGAAGATGTAAGTTTATGGGAAGTATATATTTAGAGGAAGAGAAAAGTAGACTGTGTTGGTGTTATGAAGATCCACTTGAAATTTTCTTATATGTTTGGTAAATTTCTACTTTCTTCCCTGCGTAGTATTGTGGTGCGTAATTGTATTTGTCATGTATGTGTAGGGTAAGGATATGTATTTATTTGGATGTTAGATGTCTATGTTTATGACGAAAATTGACAATTATTTATTTCGCGGAAGTGCTTTTGATGACATTTTCGATTTTTTATGAAATTGGTTGAAGAGTGCTTCGGTTCCTTTTTTTTCTCTTATTATTTTTTTTTTCTTCTAAGGGTAAATAGGAGGGTTCTTTGCTTTATTGGAGTTTTATGAACCAAATAAGCTTTGAAAGAGAATTTCTGATTTTGATTTCTTTTTTTTTTTACTTAAGACTTTGTGGTTAATATTGAGAATCTGTTTTAAAGATAAAAATGTTTTTATTTTTATGCTTATACGATTATTTGGTCTATCAAATGAATAATTTTTAATTTAACATAAAAAAATAAATAATAAACAATCGTACCTTAAAAGCAAAACTCCAGGTCGTATACACAACTTCATCACAATTCATATTAAAATCAGTAAGGATCAAATATCGCATTAATGACACAAGAAGGTATGTGCATATGCTCTACAACATCATTTCATCATCTACGAAATAGTCAAGACTCTCTTTAGTTTTTTTTCCCTTTTTATTTTGTTCAAGAAGCAGCTTTGTAAGCTCAGAAAAATCCCAACTTGTCGCGAGCTGCCTCGTAACTTCTGAAATATTAACGCCACGTTGGTACCCCTAGCAGCTTCGCTAACGCGCTTTTCACGAACCAAAAGAGAAAAAGGTAGATCTGACGCGTCGTACTCGAGACACCAATAACATACATACCAACCACAGAGACTGTGGTATCCCTCGAAAAACTTTTTGATATCATCCGCGACTATACAGTAGGTGTGTATGTATGTATGTGTTTCTCCACTCGAATATCGACGCGTTTTTGTCCTGTAACCTCTTGCTTATATCCTACCCCTTATGTCGCGTGTATCGCGGCTGCGAACACTCCTTATCAGACCAGCAGGCATGGTTGCGTCTGTTTCTTTGCTTTCTTCTTTTTATATTCGATTACTTTTTTTTTGGTCTGTTTTTATTTCCACTTTTTTTGTGGTAGAAAACTTGGAATTGTTGTTGGTTTTTGGAATGTATGTTGTTGCTGGATGAATTTTTCTGAATCTGTGGTTGTGGTTTAGAGAAAGAATAAAAAAAATATGAAAAGTCGGAATAAACTGACGGATTGGAATATGGGAAAGATGTCATGATTAAAATGATATCGGCAGGTGTCATAATAAAGATTATATTTTTGAAATGACTGACGTTAGGAAATTAGATAAAGAAGGATGGAAAATTTCATCACGCGCGGAGATGTCATTTATTTGTTTTTTTTTTATTACAAAATGCTGAAATGATACTGTATAAAGTAATTAAAAAAATTTAATTTAAAATGAAAAAAAATTTTTAAATTTGTATTGTTTGAGTTATTAATCATTGTGAATTGAAATTTTTAATTATAATGCTAAAATAAATATTTATCATTGCGGAAAATCAAATTACTTTCCATTTATTTCACTGTATTCATAAAAAACAAAGTCATACACAAATTGTATCGAAATTTACAGGAACAACTCCGTTAAAAAAATTGCGTAAACAATCGCATTTCAAACAAATACTAAATGCATTAAAACTTAATATTTGAAAGCTTTAAATATAATGATCTAATGTATAATCGTATTATTGTTTCAAATACAAATTGAATAACGGTATTAATTAAGTTTTATTTACTTGCACGTAATCCGTTTAAGTGCTCCAATAATAAACATCATTCGGTATATAACGGAGAGTAATAACTTTATTAAAGCTTTTTCATTGTAATAAAATTTAACTTTATATAACTTTTACCACCAGATGTTCGGTAAATTACTGTAAATTCACGCAATATTAAATAAATACCAAGTAGCGAAGTATAAAAATATTAATACAAAGTCAATATTTGCGTACAGAACATAATAATACAATATCACCAGTAGGTACAAGTAAAACGTGACAGGAGGTAGCGGTACCTCAAAATCGAGCCGTATGACTTTACATTTCCTCGAAGAGAGAATAAGGGTACGCGAGAATAAGCCGGACGCGCAAGGTTAAACGTGTGCAGTAGAAGCAGCAGTAGCAGCAGCAGTAGCAGCTGTGACACTATGCTCTGGCTCTGTTGGAAACGCAATCAAAACCAAACGGTAATAAAGGAAGGGTCTCTTGGATGAAATGATGAAATTATGGAAATGTAGACGAGGTTGGAGATATTGGAGATCGAGTGCTCGTTGGGATTTCTGTGAAAATGACAAGATACGCTATTTTTTGCTATTTAAAATTTATTTTGATTAGAGCATCAAATTAAGTTTTATCGGTTAAATGATTGTTTTAGGTTATTTTTATGATTATTTCATGGGTATATTTATTTGGTAGAATTTCAATAATGATTAATTTTATTTTTTTTTTTAATTTACTTATTAATACCTATATGCATTCTAAAATTACTTTTGGTTGTAGTTGGATATAATGATAAATAAAATGAAGCAAGCAGCTTTAATATAAATTGAAAAGAATAACAAAAAAAATAATTTAAAACAATTCATCAAAAAATAAAATATTTGAATAAAAATTTTAACAATTTAATTATAAAAGCAAATTGAATAAAGTTCTTATCAGGAAATATTAATTTAAAAACAATAGTTTTGAAAAAAACATTTATTAATTTACTTGATTAAAGCACATTTCAAACTATGATTAAAGCTTTGACGATACTCTCATCGTCAAAATCTACTAGCAGTCACATTATAATATATCCAATCGAATTATCGAGTGCAAAATACAGTTAAATATAATACTCTATATCTCTCGGCAGGCAGTTAATTATTAATAAAGCCTTGTGGGTGGGAAAAGCCTTTCATGACGTAGAGCCAAATTCAATATATATCCAGCAAGCTCTGACCGTAGGAGGTTTCAGAGGTAGTATTTAGTAGATAAAAAGTTGATAGCGCGTAAAGAAGCCGAAGGAAAAAAAAGGATATAGGTTGAAAGTAGTTAGTAGTAAAAAATGTAGTTGCAAACTCGATCGAAGCTCCTTCGTTAACTGCATTTAACAGCAGGCGTGTACGTAGACACTCTTGGTATATAGAAGAGGATGTACGATCGGCCTAAGCTTTAAAACTCTAAATCGCTCATCCAATTGATCAAGTCCAGGGAAGATAAAGCTCGAGTGGAGAAAGGATAGGTGAAGTAAAAAAAGAAATAATTGAAAAATGAGAAAAAAAAGGAGAAGTACAGATGGGATCGCCAGCTGAGAGTAAAACCAAGTTTTTTTCCGTTGAAATGAGTTCTTTAATGATTAAATATTTTTTGTTTCTTTTTTTTTCAGAAAATTTATTTGTAGTATTGATTTTTAAATGTACGGATATGCATTAAATTTTTAACACATTGGTTATTTTAATTCTCTATAAACTATATAAATAATACAAGTCAATATTTAATTCATGGATTTTTTAACATATACTATTTAAAGCTCAGCTATAAAGCACAAAATAAATTATTTTTTAAATATAAAGCTTCTATGTACTAACAAGAGCAGGATAGTACAGCATAGCGCTTGCAACCCCCGGACTATTAACTTCGTATACATCGACCATGTATACCTAGAGTGTGGACGCATGGACAGATCAATTGCCACGTTATCATTGCACATCTCCCTTCCTCTCTCAGCTCCTACGTATATATACAATACCTGCTGAAATTCGTCCAGCTTCTATATAAGCGCAACGGCTCTCTTCGGTGCGCAGTATACGAAATGGATTCCAGGCCGTCCGCATCGTCCTAGTCGTAGTAGCAGCAGCAAGCCAAGAGAATAGTAGCAGCGGTTCCCGGTAATTATTAATTGTCAAGCAGCGACCAGCAGAGGCTCATCTCGGCATTCCTGCTGTTGCTGCTGTACCTATTGCGTGAAAGCTCGCGTTGCGTTCGCCCTTGCAACTCGGACCATAAAGCAGAGCTTGCGACGCGCGCGCGAATTGCAGTCCACGCAGGATAGGTATACACGCTGCGATGGGGGGGAGGGAGGTGAGAGGAATATAGCAGCAGAACCACGGAAGGATAGAGGCACCATACACACCGGAATGAGCGTATCCGAGCACAATGCATCGCGCGTTGCCGCCACCGCCGCGACTCTGATATGAGGGATGTGAGAGCTTGCAGCTGAGGATTGTGAGCTTATGTTATCCGGTGATGTCCGGATATGTGCTTCCGGTGGAAGATTATGACGTCGGACAGAGAGGATTGTTGCGCATTGCAGCTTGCAGTACTTGGAAGATGTACTTTACTCGTAAAGTATCACGCATCTTAAGAGTACAAAGGATAAATGTTGTAGTAGAGCTTGCAAGTTGTAATATTGGTAGGTGATCAAGCTAGTATTGTTATTAAACGCATAAGAGTACGGGCAATTAGTGCAAGCTTGCTTGAGTCAAATAATAACAATAGGATGTTGGTCAGTGGATGGAAATGGCAGGAGTTGGCAAGCAGTGGTAATAGCCATATTCGAGCTTGCGAGTGTCCGGTGAAATGTACGGGCTAAAGGAATGACGAGCGTAGCTAACAACAGCCCCGAGGCTTGCACGAAGGACAAAACGCGTATACCTGCATGTGGAATGTAGAGCTAATGCATATACGTACTGTACGAGAGAGAAGGTAGAGGGGCACGTGTTGTACGTTATGTCGTACGGTTGGTAGGACTCTGTTGGTTAGAGGTGGCTGTTGGGCTTTTATGAGGCCTGTATGCAAGTGTAGCTCTACTGATGAATTAATTATTCTGTTTTGAGTAAATGGTAGGTTGAAAGAGATTTTACTTCTTTGATTTTGGTTGAATTTAAATATGGTTATTGATATGTTGAAAATTATTGTGTGAAGGATTTTATGAAATATTCATATTAATTAGTTAATTTGTTATTCAGCCAGTTTATAATTTCGGTAATTTTGAGTTCGGCTTGTATGTGTTCAATGTAAACTTGTTTAAATCATTGATGATTCTTTGTTTTGTTGTTTCAAAATAATGTTTGGATCGACGAGTAACTGATTTAATATGGTAATTAACAAATGCATTATAAAAGATTTGCGTGTTGTAATATTAATGCATTTGCTCGAAAAATTTTAAGATTTTTTTTTTGTGTGTGCATTAAAAAGAGAAAGGTTTATACGAAATTTAATATTTTAATATAAGTTAATTACCTTATATATCATCAAGCTTAAAAAAAATAAAAATTTTTTTCATTATCGATCTCTTTTTATAAACGAAAATTATAAACAATACAAATATCTGTATTCAAGGTTCAAACTTATAAATTCAGAACTAAACTCTTGAGCGCTTAAAATGCAAAGCTGTATAGCCACTACAGCTCAGATTACACGAAGACGTTGAGACCTATACTGCACGTAGAGATCGGAGCACAAAAGATGAAAGCTTATACTCCCGATCCATCCCACTCATTTTCACATAGAAGCTTCGAAAACACACACAAACACACACATACACTCGTATATCATCTCGAAATTCATTTAGTCCAAGCTGATAAACGAGCATCAACAAGAGGCAAACTCACATTACTCGTTTCTCGAGCCTATAGCAAGTGGAGAATAAGAGTAGCATATACGCATACACTCACACGAATCCAAACGCATCGTCTCTTCCGTATGCAATTCCAATTCTCTGATCTAGCGAAAGGCAATACTCTCTGCTACCACCATCCTCTCACTGGACATTATCACCCAGGGATTCGTCCGCTAGCGGATCCGTGACAATGAGCCCGAGCTAGATTCTAGAATTCCAAATACCCCTCCCTTCTTCATTTCACACTCCTGCACTCTTAGCATCTGACTATTCGTATTATATCCCTCGTAGAGGCAATGGCTGTGTTTGTGGCTACATGTGTGTATGTATATACACCGAGAGAATAGCCGGCTTTTCGGACGATCCTCTCCGAGGTTGGGCTTGTGGCTGCATAAAGTGCCATCCAGACCGCTAGCGCTACTGAAGATATAGCTATACATAAAAGGGGGCTATGGGATATAGCTGAGACGAGAGCAATCGATAATTGAATGGAAAGCAGCAATTAATGACCCAAAGTCGGGACGATGATAGAGGCTAACGATCAGCTTGCTCTGGATGAGATGCTGCTGTTACTGTGAGAGTGAGTGAGAGAAATGAGATAAACTCTTATATAGGATGCTGTGACGGGAGGGATGAGCGATATCTTTGTTGCTTTGAGCCTATGGTGAGATGATTTTTTTTTTTTGGGGGGGGGGAGGAAAGCTTGGATGGCTGTGAAAAGATTGGCTTTTATTGAGCTATCAATTGATGGATAATGAATGGAAGATAGGTTATTGTTAGTAATGGCTTGTTAAGGATGCTGTTAGGAAATTTTTGTTGATGGTTAATTGTTTATATTAACGTATTCGTAATTTGGAGATGTAATAATTGGCTTGATTTTTGGATGACAGATGGAAAATGTATATATTTATTGTGTATAAAAATACATCATTTTTATTTTACGAATGTATTGTTTATTTTTTTATTTTAAAATAAATAATATTGCGAAATAATGTACTTTATTGAAAGTATTTATAAGAATATTTTATTTCATTTATATTTTTTACTTAAAAAATGAGCGATGTATCTAAGTTTCTATTTTTGAAAAAATTTAACTAAATTTATTTTCATTAAATAATAATTTTGAAAAAAAACGAAGTATTACTAAATATAAATGTCTCTACTGATAAATGTATTATTCATTTATTTATTTATTCTTTTTGATACCTATATACTTTATATTTACATTTTAAATTTGACACATTGACATAAATAAATCCAAAATTGTTTTAATAATTTAGTTGACATATAATGAAAAATCGATTTTTTAAAATATCTTTATTAAAAAATAAATATTTTTTTCTATGCTAATCCGTATTTGCAAAATGTATAGAATTTTTCTTAGGAGCATCCAAGTCTGGGTAAAAAAATACCTTAAAATCTACCGGCTCACGCAAAAATAGCCATAGAAGCGCCAACACGCAAAACGAATTTTTTTCGAGTGTGTTACACACGCAGCTAATAAATCCGAAGGGCTAAACAAAGGCTAGCGATAGAATTCTGTTGAAACTGAGATGTAGAATTGTATTCTGAAATTTAAAAATGAATTTATTGTTTTAATAATTTTGGTCATATAATTATGAAAAGTATTCTTTTCTTTTTTGCATTGTAATGTAAATTATGATAAATTTGAAATTTTTAAATATTTACAACAATCGATTCTTGTTCTACATTTCTACTTTTATTAATTTCATTAACGTAATATACTAAGTAAGTGTATCAAAGTTGTATACTTTAAAGTATCCAAAGAATTTTTGAATTGCGTACAAATTAATAATGCACTTTCATTACAATGAGTGTATTAAATTCCGCTGTTGAATCATATAACATTTGTGTTTCAATGATCAAAGAAACAAAGGTATTTGTTTACAAATAAGTACATTACATTTTCAAATAATTTTTACTATTTTTACTTGCAAAAAAAATTAAGGTTAATAAACAGATAAATTTTCAAAAATTGCATGTTTTTAAAAATAAATTTGAGATTTTCGTTGACCGCTTGTACACATATAGCCCCATGTCGTTGGACTAATTTTGCTACAAGGTAGTATACGAGAGATCCCCTTGGGCCATACCCAAGTACTCGACCAGAGTCACTTCTATTCTCGTCGTTGCGCTTTCTCTCTCTCTCTCCCTCTTCCAACTTGGCGATCTAAATACTTTCTCGCGTAACTGTCCTTCCCCTTTTACTTCTCTCTCTCTCTCTTTCTCGCTCTCTAACACCGTACCAAATCGATCTTTTCGTTTTTGTACTATTTCGGAGTCGAGATTTGCGATTGGTGTTTTCTTTCTCTCTTTCTCTTGCGCGCATACCGCGACGACAGCTAGAAATTGCTTCTAGAAAGTAAGCTCGATTTTTCTTTTTTACTATTTTATTTATTTTTTTTTTTTGTTTCGCTTTCTCGCCTTTCGCTGTTGTAATGCGTTTACTTCAAGGGCTTGTGATTGTTGAGAGAGAATTTTTTTTTTAATTAAGGAAGAGCTTTGTTGTAAATCTGATAGTGCTATTTATAATCTGATAGACGTTTTAGATTATTATGTGAGAAATAAACCTAGTTACCTATCTCTTTTTTTATAAAAAATCTTTTTATTTTATTTGATAAATGATACGGAAACAATAATTATATTATGGTAATTAAAGAAATAATTTAAATAAAATTCATTTCAAATTATAAACCTTTTTTTTTATTTTTACATTAGTCAATACATAAAATTCATACATACTAAGGCTAAGCATTTATAATTAGAAAATATCACTATATAACAAGACTTAATTACAAAATTCTTTACTCTACTTTTTTTTCTCATCAAATGCATCACTTACCATAAAGCTCATCAAGCTCACTTTTGTAAACGAGGTCACGTGCATAATAACTCGCTCACTTATATACCGCTTAAAAAATGTAATCGAACGCTTTTTTCGCTCTTTTTACAAATAATATCACGTAAACACGAAACTATTTTCTATCCCTTTTAGCTATATATCTACCAACAAAAGATTAAAATAGACAATAAAGTTTCCACTCGACCCATTATTTTAGCACGCTAATGCGTGCGCAAGTAGACAGCTAAAAAAAAATTTATGTCGCTTTCATATGCGACACGTGGCGCCGTTGTTGACTATATAGATGAAAAAAAAAAGAAAGAAAACGAAGACGCCAGTTACGAGGAGGGACCAGCTGCTTGCCAGATACTACCACGCAAAGACGGAAATATCCGCGTGTCCGGGCTCTCTTATATATAGTATTTCCGCGAATTCACTGGTATGCCTCTCGCGTGTTGGCCCTTTTTTTGTTACTTCTGCTGGTTGCGAAAAACGATGGTGGGGAAAGAAGCAAGGGAGAGAGAGAGAGAGAGAGAGAGAGAGAGAGAGAGAGAATTGTACGTGTGGGGAAAAAGTTAATTAAAATCGTTGTCGTGGTGCTGCGATGATCAAAGGACTTGTAAGTGCATTCTTTTTTTTTTTGGCACGTGCCGGCGCCAACTGTATGTATGTACGTAGTTATTAAAGGGGAGACACTTGGCTTAAAAGAATTATCTTATGTATTGCTTGAAAGTAATTATCGTAATTGATTCGTAAAATTTTCGATGGATTAAGTTGTAATTTTTAAATTTAGTAAAATAAATTAAAATATTATAAAAAATCAATAATTTTTTATTGTATGATTGTAGTTCGATAATTTAAAGGATTAGTAACTTGCAATACTGCAATTGTAGAAAAGAGTAAAAAAAAAAAATAGAAGATAGCAGGTAAAAAAATAGAAAAAACTTATTTCCAACTAAACTTGCAGCAAAAAAGTTAACTCTTCAAATTCACTTTGAAATCAGCAAAGTAAATAAGTTTATATAGCTTTCTTTGCTCGGAAAACGCGCCGATCCATCTAAAACGGTGCAAAAGTGCAAAACAAAACAAATCAATATGTGTGCATGTGTATGTATACACGCGTATATAGAAAGAAAGAAAGAAAAGAGAGCAATGCTTGCAAGTTAAAAAGCTCAAAAGTCTAGAAAGTCGAAAAGTATATAGTATAGTGCGCCAGAGCACATCGTCTGTTTTATAGTATAGTATAGTATAGTATACCTGGCAAAAGGTCGAATAAAGTACGGCAAGGCGCGAAGTGAAAGATTAAGAAATAAAAAAAATGCTTGCAAAAAAATAAAAAAAAAAGAATGAGACGGGTGTACACGCGCGCGTAGGTGGAATGAGTGGATGGTGCGCAGAAAGAGAAAAATAGAGTGAAAAAAAAAGAGAAGTGAGTATAAAAGAAGAGTCGAGGCATACAAGGGGGTGGCAAAGGGTTGGTTGGTAAAACAAGCGTATGAGAAGCGGTGGTGAACAATATTAAGAGAGAGAGAGAGAGAGAGAGCTGGCACACAGAGCAAGCTACTTTCTCTGCGTTGAGTTGGCTCGCTCGGGTGAGATGCTGGCACACTACTAGCCTTCGTATATACCGCACTGTACAAGGCCTCGTAACAATGCTTACTATCTCTCTTTCTCTCTCTCTCTCTCTTTGGAGACCTAGGTATATTCGGACAAGGATAGAAGGTAGAAGAGGGGCAGGAGGAGGGGGGTATATGTAGTGTATGCGTTTCCGGTCGGTGAGCAGCTTCCGGTTGTGAATTACACGGTTGAATAAGCCGTGTGTGGAGTGCCCATGAAATGAGCATGAGAGAGATGATGTCTATATGTATGAGTGTGTATGTGTTTGTTGGTATGGGTGTAGTGTGTGTGAGAGAGAGAAAGAGAGGAGAAAGGTCGGAATATGAAGGTGGTGGCAGCATGTGGCTGTAAGCCGGTCTAATGAAATTGAAATGTGCGCGGATGCCCTGCCAAAAAGAGGGAATTAACGTATGCTGTGTGTGTGTGTGTAAATGTGGGTAAGCGTGTGACATGTTATCTTTATCTTTTCCTTTGCATATATTACGCGATCGATCGACTTTAAGTATGTGTTTTTGTGTACCAACCTATATTTTTTTCATGACATTTGCTTATGTTACTTTTTTTAGGCACCACAACTCTGATATTATTAAAGAGTACTTGAAAAAAAAAATTGTTTTTTAAAAGTTGGAAATCTTCTGTTAAGTATCATCAATAAACTATTTAAAACAATACCCTAAAACTACTTGGCATCGTGCCGTGTTAAATTGACAGGAAGTGGCAAAAAAAAAGCTTTTTAAGCTTCACGTGTCACATATATACTTATCGTGATCGATAGAAGATAAATAGAGATACGCGACAATTGCAAGCTCATTAAGTCATACATATATTCATGTATACGTGTGTATCGTATAAGACGAAATTCCATATAGAAATTGAAGAGAAGAAGTTGCAAGAAAGGATATGGCATGTGTGTTTGTACGTACGTATGTGCACGCGCGCGCGCGCGTGTGTGTGTGTGTGTGCGTGTGTGTGTGTGTGTGGTAGCTTCGTACTCGGCATAATTAAAGCCTTGTGCGTATACGCGTATAGAGAAGAGAAACCAGGAAGAGAAACTCGACGAACCTCGGCTAATTATTCTAATGGAGCCTTACGCGTTTGTGTATTTGTCATGTGTGTGTGTGTGTGTGTCATCGGCTCTTTCAAAAGAGGGAAAGTGCAAAGAGGAAGAGAAAGGGCTCTTATGCCGTTGGTGCTGATGCAGGAAGAGAATCTATCGCTCTGAGCTTGACTTTTACTCGATATCTGCAATATATCTGTCATTGATGATGCGTTTAATGAGATTTATTATGAGCGGCTTATTAGTTTTGTACCTTTTAGAGCTTTCAGAATGGATAATGTTTTGTAAATAATTTAAGTGGTGTATGGGATACTCGTATTAGATTTAATTTTATATTTGATTTTAAAATGATATTTTACTTTAAAAATTAGTATAATATTATTGTTTTGTAAAATGAATTAAAATTTTATAGGAATCTTGTGGAGATAAATTGTTTAACAAATTTAGAGGAAGATTTGGATATAGGGAATTTGTTTGAGGATTCTTGATAAAGTTTAGTATCCAGTACCAAAAGTCGATGGTATCTGCCAATATTGAATGTAGCAGACTATGCAGGTCATGTTTATCTCTGGTTGATTTGGTCAATAATATTCTATACAAATTCAATAATACCAACTGTATTCAATAAAAAAAATGAATTTTACAAATTATAATTCAAAAATTAAAAGTAAATTTTTTTTCTTCATTACAATAAGCTTAAATTATTCAAAATAAATAATTAATTAAATACAAGTAAATAAATAGCAAATAAATACCTAATAATCATCATCATATATTCAAAATTATAATCTCACCATAGCACACACACACACACATATCAACTCTCATATCGTTGAAACACTCCATACCTCTGATTAAATCACGCACATTGATACATGTATATTCCCTTTGGACGCCTTTCCATCATCATCGACGCGCTCAAGAGCCACGCTTAAATATTTGCTCATACCATAGCTAGATCTACGTATATATATATATATATATAGGAAAGAGAAGGGAGAAAGATTGATACGCGTAATATGAACCCTCTAAGAGTCGATCCACGAACGAGCAGTCCAAACAGTAGTTAAAGTCATACATTCACTTCAACGTCAGTCACTGCACTCACAAATATCATCCTTCTCGAGTCCTGTGGATAGAAGGAGAGAGAATTAAAAAAACACTCTAGGAGAGAACATGACGAGAAGGGGAGTTAAAAAACGAGCTTGACATTTGATCTGCAAGAGAGAAAGAGATTCGTTTTATAAATTCTATGAATAGCTCCCTTTCGGCCTCTTCTCTATCTCATCTTTTTCTATCTCTCGATAGAAATAAGGGAATCTCTTTTTCGCACTTACACACATTGGGTACTGTACAACTCAGTAGTCTCGCGTGCTTTTTGGATTTCCAATATCGAGAACTGGTGTCGGTCGTACAAGTATTGGCCCGGTTGGAAACTTGGAGAAACGAGTGTAGAGAGAAGGGTGTAGGTGAAGATATGTACGACGTGAAAAAAAAGTAGAGGATCGTGGTTGGAAAAAAAAGGAAGGAAAGAAGGGGAGAATAGAGTCTGGCTTATTTCGTACACTCTATGCGCAAGAAAGCTTCTATGCTTCCTTATTCCCACTCTCTTTCTTTCTTTCTTTTTTTTTCACTCTCATTCGCGCATTATCATATTTATAAGTCCGAGAGAAGGGAGTATGAGTGAGAAACTCAAGAGAGCCTTGCTACTGATCCGTCCGCGTCGTCGTGGCTTTCACTGCGTAACCTTCTTCCTTTTTATTCCGTGTGGTCTCACTTGGGAATAGGATCTGAGAAATTCCAAATTCTTACTCTGCTTGCCTACTACTTTTAGCACACACATACACTGAAAGAGAAAGAGAAAACGCCTAAGCTCTCTTGCAAGCTCATTGTCTTTCTTTGCCTGACTTTCTACTTTTCCTTTAACCCATCCCCCACCCCAACCTCGGTCGTTTTTGCTCTTTTTCTTTTGACGTTTGGTGTGGGAAGAAGGAGGAAGGAGAGGAATAGAATTTAATATACTTTGTGGAATAAAAAGAAAAAATTGAGCTGATGAAAAATAATAATTTAATAAGCAAGTGATATTAATTTGAAAACATTAATATAGGTGTATGATTACTTTTTTTAATTGTATACATGGAATATTGTGTTACGTGATACTAAAACTTGTTGGATAATACATTTTTTTAAAAAAATTGGTTTATTAAAAAAAATGGATTTCAAAATTTAATATTTTTATTAGTTTTATACGAATTTAAGCACGCAGATAAAAACTTTAGTAGAATTTAAACTTTTTTTTTCAATAGATCTTTCAATGAAATTTTCGATAACGCTTTGAAGTTGTCTCTAAAGCATCAGTTTAATATTTTATCTCTACATTTTATTTGAAAATAAATAACGATATGAAGTTAACTTCAAAGCTTTAAATACGAAATTTTGTCACTATCTCCCGATAACAAATTGATAGATTGTTTATTATAATCAATGAATTTTTTTATTTACTTATATTATTTCAATATTATTTATCAAAAAATATATTTTATTTAATTAATATTGTACGTTATTTTGTTACAATAATTAATAGATAATTTCTCTTTCTGTTTCAGGTGAGTTACAAATTATGACAGACTAAATATTTGATCATTGCGTAAGTCAATATTAGATATTATACTTTTAAATGTTATGTGTATGTAAATATATATTTTAATCAATTTAATCAAAATTTAGATGATCAAATTTCACTCTAGTTATCTAACCAATGAAATTCTTCAATAATGCATAAGAGTTGAAACTTATTAACTTATTTATAACAATGAATTTTTTCTATCAGACTCATAAACGATACATTTCTCAAAGAACAAACTAGAAATTCGTACAAAAATCAAGCTTTTCATCTATACACCCTCTCAAATAAAAGAGAGAAAAAGAGAGAAGAGGGGAATTAGAGAAAGCGAAGGCTGCTCTCCCCGAGAGGTACTGATTTAGTAAACATAATTTGAATATCTGATTGCCCAGCTCTCTTCCTGCCCGCTTAAGTTCCTCTCCCACTCCTTAGCAATGTCGACCCCTTACCCTCCATCCACCCCCCTCCCCTTCCTCATCTCTCTTTCACTTTGCTATACACAGCCCAAGAAGAGCAAAGCTGGTTTTCTCAGCTTTTTCCTCGACTTTTGCTGCTCGTTGTCGAGCTTTTCTACCCCACCTCCTCCTTCTCTATACCACTCAAATACGCGGCTTGCATCTTCGAAGTATAACCAAGAGAGCAAGAGTACAAGAAAGAACGAGAGAGAGAGAGAGAGAGAGAAAGAAAGAATGAAAGAACCAAAAGCTTAAAAGCGTCTGTGAGGAAGGGTGGGGAGGGGGGGACAAGTATAAGATGGGTGAGTATACGTAGCTGTGTCTTGCCGCAGCTTTCCTTCCGAGAAGTTGAAATTATTTAGATTTTATAACACAATAGCCAACTTTATGAGCAAGGTCGGGAAGGTAGCATAGCAGCAGCAGTAGTAGTAGTAGTAGTAGTAGTAGTAGTAGTATCAGTAGTAGCAGAGCAGGTATATATAGTCTTCTTCCTCTTTTGGCTTTTCTTTATACCGTGTACCCAAGAGCTGCTGGTGTACTGCTTTTTCTCTTTTTACTTTGACCCCCCCCCCCCTCACAGCCAGCCCACAGCCTACTCGTGGTGTACCCCGGCGCATCTTCTTGTCATCTCTGTCTTTTTCTCTTTTTCTTTCTCCCTCTCTTCTCTTCTACTACCACTACCACCCCCTAGGCTTGCTCGTCTTTTCCATTTCCATAAGAATTTAATAAAATCGTGCAACACGGCTCGCAATTAATATACTTTTTTTACCCTGCTATAGTATAAGCGTGTATAGTCTGGAAGGTAGTCAGAGAGAGAAAGAAAGCTAGCGAGAAGAAAGTAAAACCAGTAGAGCTCAAAGTAAGAGAGAGGAAGAAAGAGGGAGATGAGCAATGTAATTCGTTGGCGGTATTATGATCGCCGTTGAAAGATAGACATAGTGGACTATAATAAGTAACGTACCTTTTAGTGTTTTACCTTGCTTTCGTCTTTAAGTAATTACGCGAAAAATCTTGCTAATTGCGCATAGAGTTTTGATTAAATTGGTACTGGATGTCTGAAATTATTGCTGAGTACTGTTTTATGTGAGAGATATGGAATAATTGTGACTAATAAATACGTTTGAGAAACACTTGGACGTTTATATTTAAGAAATACTTGACAAAAGAATTTAAGAATCTTTTTAATGTTTACGATAAAACAGTTTTTATTTTTAAATTGTCTTTTTTTTGAATGGAATTTTTTTTTACTTCTTGGAGAATATGTCTACTTTAACCATTTAATGTTTTTGATCATTTTATCTTTTATAACAATGCAAAGCTTGTAAAATTTTCAAATCACAAAAAAAAATTAAAAAAAAAGAAAAGATTACTATTAAGTGCACGTGTAATTATCGTACGAAATTACAACCGTACAATCTACAAGATTTCCAGGAAGAACAAAGACACAAGACAAGAGTAGCAGACAGAGGAGGTTAAATCCCGTATATATATACATATATACATACACGTATAGAAATCAAGTCTAATCGTAGGAGTAGGATAGAGGCGACTACCTATACACATATATACAGGCGGCTGTAGAAGCACACGGTCATTACCCGAACAATGTGCATTAATGGGCCAAATCGAATTGAACGCTGGAGGAAGGGATTCGAGAGGCATACGCGGAATCCGCAGACTCATCTATCTATCCGTTCTCCCTCTATCTCTACCTCTCTCTACCTCTAACCAAATCTCTCTCGGGTTTTCGTAGCCACGTATCATTTCGCGAGCTGAAGGAGATGACGACGACGACGAATACGACGACAAGCAGTTTAGAGCGAAGGGGGAAATTTGATTGCTTTTCGGATTAGCACTGATTTGGTGATATGCGCGAGTTGTCGAGTTGGCCTTGAGATAACACTTCTTGGTGAGGTTTATTGATGTTGATATGTTGATTGGGAATCGATTCGATGAAGGATTGGTAAGAGGTTTCGTCTAAGAGGTTGATGCTGTCGATTAATCGTTTATGTATGAGCCGATTAAATTGTTATGGTTAAATTAGTTACTATTTGGTGGCAGAAGTGGAAAGTCGAATTTTTTTTATTAAATTTTTACAAAGATACTTTTAATATTTTTGTTAGTTTTTTACAAAGATATCTGTGTTTATTGTGTAGATTGAGACTTTTGATATGCGCGATTGAATTATATTACAAAAATATAGCTCACGATTTTTTTTTTTACTTGTTTTTGATTGGTTGTTATTGTTATTTTAGCTGTAGTTTTACAAAAGAGAAAAAAAAACAAAAAAGAATAATAAAATATCGCGTTCCATAAAATATCAAATTTCTCAAACGTCAAAAAAAAAGATACTTTTTCACCACAATTGAAATATTACGTAAAATATCTGATTTTTAACAATTTAAAATATTCAATACATCAATGTATACATTACAGACAAAGCTTTGCCCAGACGTTGTTGTACCACAGAGCAAGAAGACTGGAATAATGAGAAACAGGGCGCGCGCGCGCGTGCCAATTAGAGTTAACGGTGCCATAGCCAAAATTAGCCTGATCAGCCTGGTCCCTCGTCTGACAAGCGATCCCTGGCATGTTAAAGCTTTACCTACCACTAACCTCTCGTTTCTCTCTCGACTTCCTTTAACAACGACTCTCGCAATCGACAACGCCCTTATGAACTCCACCATTAACCGTTCCAGCTATCCCTCCCCTAAAAAAGAGCTTTAGCTTCTTTCTCAATGTTAAAGCTCTGGAGTGTAAGATACACTCACGCTCTTGAGATTGTTGCCTGATGCCGTGACCCCCTCTTATATGCCATAAATCTCAGCCACACTAGCTTGCACCAAAATAACGAAAATCTACGAAGTAGCTTCATTAGCCAGCTCACGCGCAAATATATGTACTACATGTGCGCGAGAAATCCTCATTGGTTTTTCTCTCTTTTTCTCTGACCCTCCTTTCGTCTTGTACACTCACTCAGTAGGGGGCCAAGAAGTTCGAATAACTTGCTGGCGAAACAATACAATTAAGGAAGAGAGAGACGTGCTGGCGCGAGCAAAAAGTGAAAGATACGAGAAGCAGCTAAAAGAAGCACAAGACCTCGAGAGGGGAGATAAATTTTTTCGCGGAAGTCTTTCTTCGTACTTTCTCCCTTCTACTCCATACTATACTTGCCAAAGGCAATTAAGATCCGAGATGTCTGACGTGAATTTATAAGTGAATCTGGGTGATGGATTATTGTTACGGAATAATCTGTAAGATTTGAGTTTGAAAATATTGTTTTTTTTTGGGTGTTTTTCAAGTATGTTTGTTAAATAATGGTTATGTTTGTTAAACTTCATTAGTCGTACTTGAAATAATTATTTGTAATAGATACAAAACAAGTGTCATGTGCAATTAATAAATGTTGTCTTATATGGTTTTTATTACTTGTAATTTTAACTGACAATTTATGTTACAACAATTATGAATCCGAATTATAAATGACGTCTGACTAAACTTGGCTCGTTCTACTTAAATTGCAATAAAAAAACTTATTATGTTATTAAAATTTTACAACTAATTTTCAAATTTAATATTACGACTTTCCCAAATATTTATAAAGTTATTTTTCAAACAATGATCAAATTTACCAAGCAATACCTATTCGTATATAAATACACAACCACATTCAAGTATAAAAAATAAAAAAAAAAAAAGTAAAAAAGACATGCCTGTCCTATAACCATCTTCTATCATAGTCACCGTTCACTCCCTTCACTCTTTCTCTCCCCAATCCCCGTCTTACTTCTCCCTCCTTTTCAGCTTCACAAAATCGCAAGCCAACCTTCTCCTCCTACCTCTTCCCAAACCAAAACCATTTTCTCTCCTTCCAAAGCAGCAATGCATCTTCGTATGCGCGCCTCGTAGGGGCGTCTCAGCAGTAGCATCGTACACATATGCCCGCGAGCAGCAGCAGCAGCAGCCGGCGTCTCTTGGAACACATGTACGCCACTTGGCACTGTGTGTCGTGTTATATATATACAGTAACGCTTGGCCGGGGCGGACGCGGAGCATATCATATACCGGCTGCGGTATTGCCTTCCTCCTCTTCCTCCTCCTCCTCCTCCTATCTCTATACTCCTGCAGCAGAGAGCCGCAATGCATACTGAGTAGCCGACGTCCGTCCTTCTCGTTCTCTCCACCGCAGCTTTCCCTATTACCCGGTCACCGTGGTTGCTGCTGCTACAGTCCTGTACGCCTCCTTCACGTTCGAGGCGCTCGCGTCGGTCGTCTCGGTCTTATGGGTGCAAGCACGCGGATCTTACGCGCTTGTATACAAGCTCTCGATATAGCTTATCTGCTCTTGGTATGTGTGAGTGTATATTGTAGGAGCGGAAGGCAAAGTAGCAAGACGTGAGCGCGTATTTGAATTCCGGAAACGTAGCGCAACGAATCTATCGTCGGATTCGCGATACGCGAGAGCCAGAGATTTTTGGATGTTCTTGGCTTCGGCTACCCTCGTGTACTGATGTACAGTATATAGTATCAACGTATATATATATGCAAACCTTTATTGCTACTCTCGATTAAAAGAATTTAAGAAAATAAAATTCGGATTTTGGGTAAAGAGAATTTAAAATTTTGATTTTTTTCGGATTAAACTTGTACGTATTATAGCTTATAATAATAGGAAATTTTACGTGATTCGTCATATATTAACCATTAAGATGTAACTATGAAATTATTTTAATGAATACCTCCCACTGACGCCATAATATATCAATGTCACAAAGTACCAAAATAACATTTATACATATAGTATCAAAGTAAATCGCGTTGTATATTTAATTATATTCCCGCAACTCATGTCACAGTCATTCAATTCAATATTGTTTATTCGTCTATAGTTTACAGAAGTACAAGAGTTTAATGTCTTTATTATATCACAAAATCCCGCAATCAATCAAAAACGATCGCGTATAAAGCCAAGCTATATACACGATCCGTCCGGCTAAACCAAATCGTTGACGCCAACACGTGCCTCCACACTCATCATCCAGTTGTAATACAACAATATAAACTCGCCTACACTCTGCTCAATAACAATAGACCGAATCTCTCTCTCCTCTGCATTGACATAATGTTACCATAATTAAAACGTAGATTTATAACCATACTGCATACTCACACGTGAATCTGCAAAGTGTATTCCCGTAATTCTCCAATTCTCGTTACGACACGCTTTACGTTACGAGTTTCAAAAGCTATTTGCGTACTGTATACACACATACACACACACACACACACGCTCATCCGCTCATGTCGTTTAGCGCATGCGCAAGAAGAGTAAGCAGAAACCACGATCTAGTAAAGATAGAGCTTGCAACTATAGGAAGATCGTATCTAAATGCGTCCCTCTACTCTTCTTCTTCCTCTCTACGACCGAATTACAGAAAACCTACCTTCTACTATTGCTGCTGCAATTTTCTCCGGATGCTTGCGGATAGGCAGCTTTCTTGGATTTGCCCGTAATAACGTGCTTAACGCGCTCGCCTGCCTATGCGATACGGCCTAGATTTTCAAGCTGCTTCGCAATCTGTTTTTACAGTTTCTCGTCTCCAACGTGTTGTTCAAAGCCTTTGCTTTCTATTTCCTTTAACTTTTTTATTTTTTATCATTGAGAAAACCACAATGAGATTAAAGAAAAAATTGTATAAAATCTCATACATTTGAAAACGGCTTAGAAGCTTACTTGTATCTATAAAGATAAATTTTAAAATGCACGAGTATAACACAAACCTATACCTGGCAAGTCTTGTTCAACGTTGTTAAGGTTTACAGAGGTCAAAAAAATTATCAACATTTTCTTGAAACCCGTTGAATCTAGCAAATTCTAGGAAAAATAAAAGCTTTACCCTTAAGCTTACAAAAGCTCAAATTCTTAACAATTTGCATTCTATTGCTAAGCCAATCATCCCTCCTCTCATTTACTTCTTAAACAACTTAGATCAGATCTTGTGACTAGATCAAGCTTATGCCTAAACACACAAGCAACGTGTAGAGAAAATAGAAGAGAGCAATCGCATAGTGGAATTTTCGTTAAACGATAACAAGCATGTACGCTTTTTATCGGGTATTGCATAAGAGAGACAGAAAAAGAGCCTAGAGGTAATCTGATATAAGAACGATTCACCCTGAATAGTGTTAAAGCAATATTGAAGCCTCAGGTCGATCTTGATAAGTCGATATGACGGATTCGCGACTGGATTTTTCAATGCTTTCCATTATTTATCCTCTTACCCATTCTTAATGCCTTATTCTGCTTGGTATGGTAAAATCGTACTTGTTTACGAAGACGCGCGAGGTTTTTTTTAAGTACACTGTCTTTCGGAAAGACCTTGACAGGGAAAGCTGTATAATATAAGCTTGAGGGCTTTCTTATCTGGATTATGGCTTATTATCGGTGGATGACGGAGGACTCGTACTTGAAAGATTGTCTTTTGTAATGTGAGCACGTTTTCGTATAATAAACGCAAATTATGTTACAGGAAAAAAATTATATATATATATATATATATATATATATATATATATATATATGTATATGATAAGTTATGAATGTAAATGTGTTCTTTAAAAGCGAGATCATTTCGAGGTTTGAATTATTCAGTAGTGTTTTTTTTTAACTTGGTGCCAATGGAAAATTGTTGATATTCATCAGACGTATTTTCTTGTTTTAGTACAGCTATTTGTAAGTGTATTATTTTAATGATACAATAGTTACGCGATTATGGTAAAAATAAATAAGTAGAAAAGTTCGGATCTGGTCAGACAAATATTATTAAATTTGCAAAATTTTCATTGAAATAAAAAAATGTACTTCTCATCTTTACTTTTCTTCAATATAAATTGATCTTAGTAAACAGTACAGCATTTTTCCAAAACTTGAATTCAACAAAAAATCAGCTACTCGAAAGTTACAAGCTTCGCATTTCAAAAATTTTCAGCAAAAACGCATAAAAGATGTACAAACATCACGAAGAGGAAAAAAGAAATATAAAAAAAAAGCAAACAACTTCAGCACGTGGTATATCCAAGTATCTTTCCAAGTGTAAAGCTTCATAGCCATCCAGAGCTTTATTTCTTCGCACTTCCTAATTCAATCGACTCTAATCCCGAAGACGGCTCCATCGCATTCTCAATTCAGCTCGATCTCTTCCAACCCAAAACTCTCACTCTCTTCCTCAGCTCCCGCAATCAAATATTTAGCGCACTAGGGTATCGTCGAAGTCCGCGCTGATTGCACCGTTAAAGTGGAAGTGGGAGGAAAAGGATTGGTGTATACGTGCGCGCGAGAGAAGAACCACAAACTGTAGTAGCTGAATCGTGTGTTTACCAAGGATTCGAGCCGACGCCGCAAGACAATGGCCTCTTTCTAGCTCTGTACTGACACCAATACCTTATACGGACCTGATTATCGAACTCATATTGAAACGTTGCTTGAGATTTTTACTGATGCTGTCGTTGCTAATTTTGTTATTGGGAGTATTTAGTTCGCCAAAACTATTAGTTGTATGAAATTTTGATGTTTTATTTATTTATTTTTTTTTTATTTATATGACTATCGGATATAAAACAATTTTTTTTTTATTTTTAACGTTTTATAAAAAATCTACAATTAATTATTATCTTATTATAATTGTGAAAATTATTCATCCAAAAAATGCAAAAAATCTAAATTTAATCTCTACATCGATTTTTACTTACTATTCGTTATTTATTTATGATAAAATTCAAATATTTTTAGATTCAATCTATTTACATTTCTATATCAAATATTTTAAAAAGAAAAGAATTAAGCATAAATCAGTAATATTTTATGCATAAAAAATTTATTTTATAATTTACCTTAAAAAACCCGACTGATACTACTCTTCACACCATGTAACCATTCAATACACCAAATGCCAGAGTTTAAAGGAACGGAAACACCTCAAGTCCGCAGACGCGACAGAATTCATGAGGGGCTACCATGTGGCGTATAGCTAGCCACACACTGAAAGCCAGCTTGCAGATAGAGCCACATCGAGCCCCGATTAATTATACGGAAATCGATTCGGCAGAGCGGCTGATTGGAGCCGGTCATTGGACACACCAGTGAGACAGCAGTAGCAGCAGTATCCTCTATCTCTCTCTTCACGCGAGAGAACGTGCTTACGGCTATGAACGTGTTCTATAGAACTATCGTCGTAGTCATCTAGTCTAGTTTCGCCTTTGTGTCACCCTTGCTTCATATACACACATCAATCGTCTAGTCGTTGAAAATTCGAAAATGAGACTCTCTGGTGTGAAGGAGAAATTAAACGGCGCTTTAATCGCGGTATTGCGCGTATTTGGGTATTCCTTTGATGTTTTCTCTTTTAAGTCTTTGTTAGGCTGGTTTTACCCCTCTGAGTTTTTGTGTTCGTGGACAGTAAATGTGTTGAGAAGCTTTTAAATTGGTTGGAGTTAAGAATCTTTTTTTTTCTTTGAAATTGCGGTGAGGTAGCAGTATTGAATGTTTGGTGGATTGAAATTAATAAATAAAATATGTAATATTTAATTTAACATATTTTTTGATGTTTATTAATTTACAAGATAAAAAAAAATTAGATCGCAACAAGTATTTCCGTATCCGTTGAACCTTATTTTAATTTTCAATCATAAAATTTGATTTATTTAATAAAATTTAAATCTCTCATCGGCATCTATATTAACGTTTTATCACTAATTTTGAACTTTCACTAAAAGAGAAAATTAAAATTTCCGTTAATAAATGTTAAAATTAAACTTTGAAATACATACAAATATTGCCGCAATACGGACACGCGACATGAAATAGGTCGCGAAAGAAATTCAGCTCTCGCGCGCCCGACTTGCTTGTACACCGCAGCAAATCCATACGTCATCTTGTGTCAACTAACGATGTGTGTGTATGTGTTTTCATTTTATGACCGTATTATATATATACACACATACATACATGCTTTATATTTTCACGTATATAAAATTTCATTTCCAATGCTATACTTTATATCCTATACCGATACCAATAAATATTAATACAATTCATCCTTTCTCGGTATAATATACAAACGCGCATTAAACATAAACCGCAGTACTCAATACAATATAAATCACAAAATACACACTGTGTGTACAAAAGAAAATTTACCTTTATTTAAAAGATTCTTCATTCATCTCCAGCAACTTACCTTAACAATATAAGTTATCTTAAACTTAAATAAGCTAACTCCAACTAAAATACATCCACCTTCTACCAAAGTGCATATAATTACTCGATATCCTCTCGATGTCAGACGACTTAAATCAATCAAGTGAATACTATCTCAATATCAACAAAGCTGATAAACGTAACACTGCAGTATCTATATACTTTGAAAGACAAAAAGAGAGTTATAAAAGCATGTCAATGTATATATATTCATAATCGTGTAAAATTTGCAAATCAAGAGAGAAAGAGAATCATCTGCTAATTGGCGAATCTTTCTTTCATCCTATCTGCCATCGCGTGTCGAAGATGGAAATTGATCTGGTGCGCTAATTGGAGACACGTTGTTGGAGAGAGAGAGAAGCCGATCGACCTTCTTCTTCTTCTTCTGCCGTTACTGCTTCTATTCGTTCGTCGCATCTGGCGTTTAAGCTGACACTAATGAGAAAAGGGGGAGAATGAGGACGCGTTTATACAGAACGATAGAGGCGTTATAACGAGACGTGTTTCGTCAACGGATCGACGAACGTAGATAAAGAGTAGGTATACATGTAACGCTAAGGGATGTATTATGTATGCGGCTTTTGTTTTTTTTTCTTCTCTTCTTTGTTTTTTTGTGTTGTAAGAGATTTTGTGCTTTAGGTTTTTGGTGTGGGTGTTAGGCTTTGGATGAGTACAGATTACGTGGATTACTGTTTTGTAAAAATTGATTATTTATTGATAGTTAACGGGTTCGTTTACGACGAATGCTAATGTCAATTTTCACGGCATCTTAGTAAGGAATTGGAGCTTTATTTTTTGTTTTGTTTTGTTTTTATTGCGGATTATATCTGGTTTGAATTTAGGACAGTAGGGTTGGGTTAGGTGATATTGATAAGTTGTGAAATTTAATTCAAAGCTTTATTTTATTTTATTTTTAATAAATTTATTATATAAATATCGTACATTCAAATATAATTCATTATTCAAAGAATTGAACGATCAACAGAAAGGGAAAAAGCATATATTTTAAAATTTGCCATGTATAGGTATATCCCAAAGAAAATTGCAAAAATTGGATATAGTAATAAAAGAAAAAGGTAGACATGTTGACGAATTGATGGATTTCGTAATAACGCTTGTCCATTATCGATGTTCCTCTATCTTGTATATATATACGTAAAAACCTGTAAAAATCTCTTTTTTTGCATACCCCTGCCGTAAGTCATCATATTTGACCTGATACCTAGCGCCGTAAGTGACTCATTTTTGACCGGCTAGGTGTACGTCTTTTCGC
>JAPYZE010001147.1:0-33461 GCA_030522805.1 Leptomastidea abnormis | reverse complement strand
TTGTATTTGTGGATTTTTTTTTTTTGGTTGGTCGTTTTTTTTTTTTTTTTTTTTTAGATTGGGTGGTTGGACTTTTATTTAGTTACGGTCGATTGCCTTAATCTTTCTTGGGGGGTATACATATTCAATTATTTTGTTTCATAAACTTTCATGAATTTATCATTCACACAAATGCTTTCAAAAGCAGTAATTTTTTTTTTTTTTTTTGCCACAATTACATTTGTTCAACTGCGGTCATCATTTATCATCTATAAAATTTTAACATTTCTCATCATCATTATTCTTTATTTTCTTTCATTATTCCAATTACTTTCTAAAATCATTTGCCTTACTTCATTTCCTCATTTTTATCACCGCATATATAAAAATCTATCTCATTCTCATCCTCCAATTCTTCCAGCACTCTGCAAGCTCTCAACCTAAAAAAAAATCATTCCATCAGCACGCTATATACACATAATACTCGAGATAGAAAAAAAGCAAGACCCATCACATCATCATCATCATCATCATCATCATGATCATCATCATAGTACTAACTCTTCATCGCTAGTAAATCGTAGGCGATATTACGTAACTTACGCGAAAAAAGCTCGCAGCTTTCCTTACGCTTTGGCGCATCGGCTGCAAATAAAGATAGAAAGAGAAAATGAGTAAGCTTACACACTGCATCGCGTTCCCCAGCCTCCGTCGTCGTCGTCGGTTTTTCGCGCTACCCCACCGACAGCAGCAGCCAACCAGCCGCTCCCCGGCCTGCAGTAGATCGATAAGACAGCTTCGTGTGCTTGCGGGGGGATGCTCGTGTGCGCGCGCTCGGAGAGGAACGAGAACTGTATACCAGCGAAACGAAAAGTAGCAAGAGAGAAATAGCAAGATGAAGTAAGAGAGAGAGAGAGAGAGAAAGGATGCTTGGCTGCCGGAGAAAAAGATTGCACGAACGAGGTAGTTCGCGTGTGCGTGGGAGTTAAAAAAAAAATGACGCGAAATGCGGCCGAGGCAAGAAAAAGAGAGAGGGAGAGAGAGAGCTTGCAGCCTCAACGACGCGTTCCAGATTTTTGCAAACCACCGCTGTACGTTCGAGAAAGCTCGGATTCTTTTTTTTTTTTTTGTCTGAAGTAGCTTCGCGATGATAACGCTTGTGCTTGAAGATGATGGCATTTTTATATCCGGAAAGACTCTATTAAAGATGTTTTCGATGCGAGTATTTTGAAATGTTAAAATGAAATGCGAAAAGTGGTTTGTCGACAAAAATGAGCTTTGCTATATATGTATTGAATCTGATAGAATAAGAATATATTTCGTGTTGGTATATAAAAGTATTGTCGAGAAAAGTGTTGTTATATGCGAAGAACGACTTTTAACGACTTGTCCAATACGAATAAACGTGTGTTTGCTAGAATTTCGTGAGTTTTAAAATTCAATTGACGATTCTAGTATGTACAAGCTTTTGAGCTTTCGGTTAGTTGGAAAAAAAAGAAGAATCCATAAACAGAAGACAAACTTTATTCTTTCGCGAATCTCCATAATTTTCTTACAACTTTCTTTTTTCACCACCCAAAACTTTAGTAAATTCAGTTTGATTTCTCCACTTAACAAGATCTCATGTTTCCTTTTAGTTTAGAAAAATAAAATTCTGTTGTCACCTCTCTCATACATCATCGAAGCTTAAATATCGAACTCATAAACATCATTCTAAAAATTTTCCTCCATCCCCACTACCCTTAACCCAACGCCTACTTTTTTTTTCTCATCTTAAAAAATATCCTTCATTTTTCATATCAAAACATCCCATCACAACGTCTTTTTTTTTCTACCCTTACCAACACACTCTGATTTCAGTCAAGTAGCAATATAAAAAAAAATCCACGGTACTACTACTACTACTACCCTCAACGTTAATCGCATTTCGCGCGCGCTCCTCGTCTCTCATTTATATATATATATATTTTCTCTTTCTCTCTTTTGCGCCCCTTTCCACATCTTCTCTCTCTCGGGTCGATACCACGAGCGTATCCGCGGCAGAGAGACGCGGCGACGCCCTGTTACTGCTGCTGCTGCTGTTAGCTCTCGTTCTTTCTCTCTCTCTTTCTCTCTCTTGCTCCCCTCGTAGTTCACATAAACGAAGAGAGAGAGAGAGAAAGCACTAGCGCGCTCGCGCACACACTGGTGAACCTCCCCGGTCGAGAAGGTTCTCAACCTTTCGACCCGGCGAACGAGGTGTCATTGATCTGTCGGGATATATACAATATGCTGGGATGTACCTATATTTATCTCTTTTTAATCTTTTTTTTTCTTATACATATATAAGGAAATGGTGGTTTTCTTACGATACATTTTTTTTTTAATTTTTAATTTACAAAGCAAGTTGTGTAAGTGAGGATAAGGGTAAGGGAAGAAAGTATGTTTTATGTGTCATGAGTGATGTGTGTACTCTGATGGGCGTTGACTTTGCAGTATTTTTCTCATACTTTTTATCTTGCACTCAGCACTGTCTCTTTTAAATATTTTATTTATTTTAGATTTTAAGTATAATCACATTACATGAGTATGTGTGTTAATTTTTATAAATTTAAATCATTCAATTGTACTACTGTTTTTGTAATAATTTAATTTTTTTTATTGATATTATCGTATCACAACACTTACGTGAAATATAACGTTTAAATAAACATTCATTTTTCAACTCTTACAAAACAAAAACATTTACGTAAAAATATGTCAACATACACACATAAGCGCGATTTTGATTAGAATCACAAACTTCCAACAACCAGTAATCAGTTTTATTTACACATTCGTCTCACAAATGATTTAGAACAAGCCTAGAGGCTATTCGCGAAGCAAAGCAAAATTCTGACAACCTGAAATCCTACGCAAAAAATCAGTCGATCTAAAGAAAATAAAAAAAAAAAAAAGTGGATACTTTGTGAGTCGTCGACCCTTGAAAGACCTCCAGGTAATGAAGTCTCGTGTCAACGACTGCAGTCACTTTTCGCTTCGCTCTTAATTAACGTCCCTCCTTTTTACCTATGAATGTATGTGTGCCCAGGGGGATATTTGTGACAACTGCGTACGCGGTATGATCGATCTTAATCACTTCATTCCGAATTCGAGACGTGGACATAGCTTCGAAGCAAATATCGTATCTAGAAAAATAAAAAGTAAAGAAAAATTTTAATTAAAAGCTTTATATTATTCGGCTCGTTCGAAAATTAAGTGCGATATATAAATGATATTTTTTTATATATATCAACTCAATTAATATATTCGGTGTAATTGTGCAATATTTGAATTTTACGAGGACATGATATATTTACAAGTATGTAATGAAACTGTAGCTGTTGTATATTTCCATTCGGTTAGCTGATAATTGGTATACTCGTGTGTTCTATGGATAGAAAAAAAAAGAAAATAAAAGAGAAGAGAAAATAAGGAAAGAAAAAAAAAATATATATATCGAGTGGAAAGGGGGACGATAAGTTAACTCGTGTTCGCGTGTCAGACTGTCAGTTGCACGTTGTTGCACCGGATGGGAAAAATATATAACGTGTTGTACTATACGACAAAGGGACACCGAGACGCCCGAGTTACATGTACGATACAAGCGAATTTGTTCAGCAACTCGAATCAAGCGTGAAATTTCACCTTCTTTTTTCTTTTTAAATAATAATATTAAATAATAAAATAGAAGTTTATTTTGCTAATTTTAGCAAAATAGACTGTCGGCAATAATAAACAAAAAAAAAAAAAATATATGAGATATGTGAATGTGCGCACGACGAAAAATTAATATATATGCGTTCCTTTTTCGAATAAGAAATAAAATATAACAAAAAAAAAAAAAAAGTAAATAAAGTTCGGCGATAAAATCGCGTAAAATAATGGCAATCGCTACACTGTAGAGTTTACACGATAAGAGATTATTTAATTTTGTACGTTCTTTTGTGTGTTGGTAAATCGCGAAACGCTCAAAAAGTTGTTCTAATAATGTAATGTCAAAAAAAAAAAAAAAAATGATGCGTGTGCATCGATCGTTATATTCGTGTTCGTTTAATAACTCGAGGATCTTTGTAAAATGCAAAAATAAAAAAAAAAGTAAAATATTATCGTGCTTTCAGTAGCCCATAAGTTTTTCTATTTTCTTAATATCTATTGGAACAAATATGTGTATAATGTGTTGGCTTGTATTGCCTCGAAAATTAAAAAAAAAATAAAAAGTAATGTTCGTATCGTGGAAGTTATATGGCTATTGAAAGCGCGATTATTTGCACACGCACATCTTCGAGGAAATAAAAATAAATTAACTAATTTACGCGTGAAGTGGTGGCAAAAAAAAAAAGAAAGTTTAAATGAGCGGTAAAGTCGATTTCCCGGTGAAACAAAATATAAAAGTCGATTTTCATCCAGTCTTCCCATGGCGAAAAGCAGAATTTAGGTTATATATGAGACACTTGATTCGAAAGGGTAATTTTGGTATTATAACCATTTTGAGAAAAAAAAGACGTAAGGATACGTGGAGAGAAAGAATAAAGTATGGAAAATGAAATAAAAAAAGTATTAATGATAAATATTGTGGGGGTTAACCATGCGAATATTTTTCATGCCAGCGGGAAAATGAAAAATGAATTTAAGGGAAATAAAAAAAAAAAAAAAATAAATAAAAATAAAAAAAAAAAAGATTTAAGGAAATCGCTCGTCACATTGTCGATACCCTGTAAAACGAAGCGTAAAGAGAGTCGGTGAGCTCGAGTTTGATGATAATGCAGTTGGGAACACTAAAGAAAGAAAACGCTTGAGTTGCAAAAGGAAAGAATCGCTTTCGCTCGTAATGCATTAACAAAAAAAAAAAACTAAATGGAGAAGATACATTTATATGAGAATAAAAGAGTAAGGGGGGGGGGAGAGCAAGTAAAAATAAAAAAATAAAATATAATTTAAAAAAAAAAAACAGAGAAAATGGACTTTTCAGGCGCGAAGAATCGCAGAGAAGGTTAAGCGCGGAAGAATTTTAAAGAGTGCGTAAAGAGAAATGAAGAAGAAAAAAAAAGAAAATTATTGATACAAAATATTAATACCTAAATGCCCGGTTTATTTTTATATTTATTTTTCGAACTATGAAACATTAGAAAAGTTTAAAAGTAATATTAAATTTAAATATATATGATGTACATTTATTATTACGATGATTAATATTATTATTATAATTATATAATATTATAAATCTAACGCTATAATGCATAATACGATAATTATAATAATATTGACGATACTATTTATATATTCTACCTAAACTTAAGACTTAAATATCATAAATTATAAAAAAAAAGTAAAGAAGGAGTCTCAGATCGTGTGACTACTATTCCAAATCTAAAAAAAAGAAAAAAAAAGTAATTCTATGTTAGTGCGTACGTTTGAAACATCAATGGGAGAAACAGCCAATTTAGAATTAAATTAAATTAAAAAAAAAATTTCTGCAGGCATTTAAAAAAAAAGGGTTAAAAATTTTGGATATACTTGGATGTAGTGTTGTTAGTATTTAAATAAAAAAAGTCTCGCCTACGAAAAATTAAGAGCTCGTTCGTATTAATGGCTGTTTTTAATAATTAATTGACTATAAGGCGACTGACTCGATTTTTATTAATGATGGCTTATACGAGAATGTAAAAGGATTGAATAAGAGTTACAGTGGTAATGGTTGGTTTGAGCCAGATTAGCAAAATTGCTGTTTTCGCACTAAGAAAAAAAAGAGCATGAAAAGGATGGAAAGCTTGCAGATCGCGATATGAGAGTATTTGATGATGGAAGAGTATTCAGAAAACTATAAACCTAAAATAACGATTCGTTATAAGTGATATGGCATACAAGTACATGATATATTCATAGTAAATATATATAAATATATATATTATATATTCATCGTTACTTTGTATATACATATATTTATACGTACGTATATATGCGCATAGCTTTTCGACTGATTATCGTAATGTGGATCGAAAAAAAAATAAGAATAAAAAATAATATTGGTAATAAGATGAGATTAAAGAGACCCGTCTTGGTAGACGAGCTAATGCATTAATGTGACATGATAAGAACATTGTAAAGCCCAATTAGAGTAATCGAAGAGCCTGAAATGTAATTGCAATCCGAATCTAATTCGCCGAGGGGAGTTTCGATCTCGTGAATAATAATTTTGTAATCTTCTTTAAATTTAAGAATAAAAAAAAATAATAATAATAATAACAACATTAAAAACGTTAAATAAACGAATATTGTCTATTATGAAGCGACGAAACTCCCGTTGGATTTTCGCCACCGAAACTGACTGCTCGTCGTTTCGATCACCAAGCAAATATGTGACAAAAAATGTTCCAATTTAATCAAGATAAATATATTTATTATACCGCGTATAATTATAGTTCGCTTAGCTTGAAAAAAAATTTTTAAATAAAAATCGAATTGAAATTTAAAAAATTGGCATGAAATTGCGAAAGTAAGGGGCACAGTAAATCAATAAATTTTGCCTCTATATTTCATAATAAGAAATTAAAAAAAAAAATTATCAATAAAAAAAATTTTAAAATATTCCCGGATAGAGTGTCCTAGGCATATAAATTCGGCTGTCCTAAAAACTTAAATTTAAATCGTTGAGTAATGAAAAAATAAATTGAAGTATTTTTGATAAATACGTGTGTTTGGGCACGCGAAAAAAAATTTAATTATTAAATAATCGAAATAAAATAAAAAAAAAAAAATTATCGTTCATTGTAAATGAACGGATCGAAGCTTCGAGGCGATCAGTGGGCAAGAAAAAAAAACAATTCAGACTGAGCAAGTCAAAAAAAAATTTTAAACAAGTAAAAAAGGAATATTTCTTAGTAGGCTAGAATTTAAATATCCTTTTTCAACTAGTAGTAAAAAAAAAAAAAAATTAATAATGAATAATAAATCAACTTAAGGGGCAGATTTCCCAACATGTATTCTCATAAAAGTCGCATGCATTTCTTGTAAACCTCGTCGAAGTATATAAGCGGAAAAAAAAGTAAGATAAATTTTTAAAAATAAGGCCTAAAGTGAAAACACAACGCGCAATACAAAATGCAAAACTCATCCACAACAGCGTACTCAAAATTAAAACGGACGTGCAAAAACACAATCACGTACACAATTACAAAAATGAAAAAGACATCATATAAAAGGGGGTAAAAAAAAAAACAGAATATAGGTATTTATATATTATATTAAGAAAAATAAAATAAAATAAAAGTTTATGTACGAGTAAACAGTATATCTATATATTTATAAAATGCATAACTGCTATAATTCATGGTTTTTATGTAAAACGTAATATCTCGTGTAATACCTTGTTAAGGTCTCGCGACTCGTATAGGACCCAAGCAAGCAGATTAAAAGATTATATAATGATATACCAGGATTCCTCAATCATTCTAGTCTTTAATGAACCGATCCTCGACATAAATTAACGAAAGACATTCTCAATACTCTGACCATTACAATTTCACCCACACACACACTTACACATTTCGACATGATAAACACAAAAATTCGGCGATCTGCATATACCAAGTTATTTTTCACCCTCAATTATATATTTTTTTTTTTCGCAAGCTAATACACGAGTAAGGAAATGTTTTTAGCCGCTCACATTCTCATCACGACGAAAGTTGCGCGAGTCAAAAAATAATGGGGGAAAAAGTATAAAATATAATTATTCTTATAAAAAATTTTTAATAATTCTTATAAGAATGCAAAAGTTCGCGCTCAAAATCTTATTTTAATTTTGCATCACATGTCAAAACACTTCATTTAAAGAGGTATACACACAAAATAACACACAAATCACTCGATTTTCCTGCGTATAAGAGAACGGTTTATATAATTATTAATAAAAATAATAAATATTAATAATAAAAAAAAAAAAAAAAAAAAAAAAAAAAAAAAAAAAAAAAAAAAAAAAAAAAAAAAAAAAAAAAAAAAAAAAAAAAAAAAAAAAAAAAAAAAAAAGAGAGCGAGAGAGAAAATAAAAGATAGTCGCGCGTCTTCAATACGGAATTTCAAAGCAATAAGTAAGAATGTTAAACCTAATCGAGAGAGTAAATTTAGACATGCATGTATGTGTGTGACGAGCTTACTAAACGCTCGTGCTTGATGCACACACATATATATATATATATATATATATATATATATATATATATTATAATTATTATAATAGATGAGCGACTCGAGCTGTATGAGTGAAACTCGACTTTTTTTTTCTTATGTTAACAAACACTCGTGTGCACGGTGTTAACACCGCCGTGGCGAGTGATAACGTTGCGATGCGCAAGTACGCGTGTGTCGATATAATATATATATTAATATATGCACTAATTTCCATCTGATAATGTATACATCCTCGAGTAACACACACGTGTACTGCTTCGGCGGACGAGAGCAAAGTTTAATTAATAATACGTATGTATAAGTGCATGTATACATATGTATTAATTATATTTAAAATATATTATATATTATATGATATATGTATATGTGAGCAGGGAGTGATTATCGTGCCCTCCTCCAAGAAAAAAACCCTTCCGATCCTTCGATGAAAGAAAGAAAGAAAGAGAGAGATATGAAAAAGAAGAAAAACCCCGTATTCGATAATGTCGCATCGCATCAACCTCTAAGTCTGACGTTAAAATATATATATTTAAAATGATAAAAGAAGGTAAATTTAAAAGATACAAGAATAATAATTATAATAATAAATATTAAATTATATTAAAGAAAAAATTAAAAAAAGACAAAAGAAACAAAAAAAATAAGAAAATAATGGATCACTATGTAAAATGATGTTATACGTTAATATATTGTCAACATATTAATTATATTGGACATATACACGACCTTATATGAAATATAATTAATATATCTCTGTATTAACATTACACATACGTGTGTATGCGAGATAAACATTGCGTAAGATATAAGTATGAAAGGAAGATTTTACAGATATTTATAGAAAAATATCGAATATAGTAAGTTTAAACAATAAAATATATTTGCGTGTAACGTTGGTGTCATTGTAAGTCGATCAGATCCCCGAACATTTTTTTTTTCCTTTACTTATCTACACCCGGCTCTTCGATCCTCAACTTATACTCTCACTTGGTTTTTTTTTTTACATACTTTAGTGCTTCGTAAGCTTCTCTCGAAATGTCACTCTTGGGAGCAAATTCACATTCTATGCTCATACTTAATTCTTTTTTTTTTCTTAACATTCGATCACTATTCCAGTTAAAGGAGTTGAAATAAAACGAGAGAAAAAGAGATTAAGAGTGAGGGTTGAAAGCTGGGCTGGACGGTATTATCAAAGACTCGGCCCCCCCGCAACCGTTCGTGATTATATCGAATATTCACATGAATATAAATAAATATATAAATATACGTATACCGAGATTATATTTATACAGAGCTCTGGCATTTTCTTATTATTCCCATATTGACTGGTCAATTTTTCGATGAGGCTCTATAGTGCTTTTGTATTATGTTATATATATTATTAAAAAAATAAAAAATAAATAAGAACAAAACACGTTACAATGAGACTTTATATATATAAATATGGATACATATACTGCTGTGCTTTAGATTTATCGTATATACATATATATAATTAAATTAAAATATATTTATATATATGATGAAAATTAATTTTTTATTTACAAAGCAATAAAATAAAAATAATTTAAAAATTTATATTCTTTGTTTTGTTATTTATTCTTCTGTATCTTATGTGTTTTACATTGACATTTCATTTCATTTTCGTTTCATAATTTGTTTTTTTTTTCTTAATTTGCTTGGTGCATTAATAATTATATAAATAGCTATGTGAATTGAGTTAAATAAATTCATATTCGTCATTTATTATTCATATATTCGTACTTTATTTTTCATTCATAGCAAAATATAGGAGAACTGGTAAAGAAAATCACATTATTTGGAAACTCATTGAGAGAGAAATGAATTAAATGGAAAATATATGCAGCTTTTTCTCGCAAAATAAATTGTCGACGCACATAACATTTTCTTTCTTTTTTTTTTTATTTTATTATCTTCTTTGTAAACTTGTTAAATGTGATAATATAATAAAAAAAATTTTTTAATAAATTTATCTGTCAGTGACATAAGCATTGCGAAGAAAATATTGATTTCGAGTTTGTGCTTAAAAAAAACATCTATGCATAGCTGGTTTATTCATTTTAATCGTCGTTATAAGTGTTTAATCATCAAGAAAAAAATTTTTAATTCTGATAATGCTTGTAATAAAATATAAAAATTATGCCGTTTCATCGCATCGTTGTTGAATGTTATTGTTAAAAAAAAATATAAATAAATAAGTAAATAATGGCAAAAAAACTAAAGCAGAGATGATTTTCGTGAGGCCATATCAAAGCATACTGTGATTTACGAAGACTGATCTCGTCTCTTTTATAAGAGAAAAATGAAAAAAAAAAAAAAGAAATACTTCAAGTTGAATGAATAAATCGAAAATAAGAATACGAGAAAAATGAATAACAATTGGAATATAAGAATTATTTTTTAGCGAGGAACGGCATTCATACAAATGTTAGTATCGACTTTCCTTGCTGTGATTAAACTTTTATTCGCTGTTTCTAAAGAAAAAAAAAAAAAGAAAGAAATGAAAAGAAAAATACGTACGTGAACGTTTGCGTAGTCGACGAGATTGAATTCCATTTTTTCTTGCATAAAAATGAGCATTATTATAAAGAAAATAATAATAATAATAAAATAAAAAAAAAGAGCAAACAGTATACCATTATATTTGTGAAAAATATAAAAATATATACACATATATAACATATATATTATTATATATATATTTATGAAAAATTAAACAGATAATATAAGAGATACAAAAGATTTATACCCTGCAAATAACTATATTATAATACAAAGAATGAGAAGGGGAAAAGACAAAAGTTTATCTAGACAGATCATAAAAAGACCGCAGCTATATTCGCAGCGCGAAGCAACATTGTACAGTTACGTGCAAGAAAAAATGGAATAATAAATTCGCGAGAAAAAGCCAAAAAAAAAATTTCCGGGCCAGCAAAGTCCATCAGAGGATTTTAAAAAGAAAAAGATATGTAACAAGGCAAGAAATTCAGAGAGTCTGGAGGGGAATTGGCGCGCCGCATCGATTTCTACGTTCCACGCGAAAAAAGACGGAATACAGAAAAAAGAGAGAGAGAGAGCCCAGTGCTTCCCGGGGTTTGCTTTTCAGTTCCCCCCAATAAACATATATATATAAACATGTGTACAAGCTCGATTTCCGGCACTGGCGTCGCAACGTCGGCTTCCGACCTTATATACAGTATTACTGTCCATATAGGCCGTTGTGTACAATGGTGGCGATGGTGACGACGAATAGCCGATTCCCCTTATACGCGGTCGCGAGAGAAAGAGAACGCGCGCGTACGCTCAAATACGTATACTTACTACTTACATTCGATCCGGCCGGCTCTCTCTGTGACATGTATACTCGAGTTCTCGATATTTCTTTTTTACTTATACTTGTGTATGCGTCACTGAAACATAGATTTATTTTCAAGCTTATTATTGGATGTTGTATCAAAGTTTTTGTTTTCAAAGTCAAGGATGATTCATGATATATTTTATTATTTTTTTTTTTTTATTGATTTAATTGCATGCATTCCAATTATTGTCAGCTTAATAGCTTTCATGGAAAACGTACACGTAATATGTTTGCGATCAAACATTAACGAGTGCTTGAAAAAGAAAAAAAAATTATCGTTATGGTTGTCGATTCAAGACTTTTCTTTGCGTGACGAGTTATAATCTACTGGCTTATCTTCTTAGAAGGGTATTAAATATGTCAATAATTTACAAATTAATATTTTTAATATTAATTTATTAAATTGATTTTAACTTTAATTTATTATATTTTAATTTATTAATAATTTTATTGGTATAATATATATTTTTCAAATTTTCAATTATTATAAAAAATATATAAAAATCTAGCATTTGCAGTATTAAAATACATGTCTCCAAAGCATCCACTTTTATTATCGAAAAAATCTACTATTTACGAAAGAAAGTCTTTCCAGTCAAATGACGCACGTGACATCGGGATTTAAGTAATAGTACACAAAAAATATAAGCGAAGCAGAAATATAAAAAAAAAGAAAAAAAAATATGAAACAGAGTCAGATACATTATATATTATACACAAACCTAAATGTGTGTGAAGTGCAAGTATAAAAGAGATATAATAACTACTACACAGAAAAAAAAGACTTGCTGTTATTATTCCAAAAATAAAAGAAATAAATAGAGATTAATGTAATAAATTAATAGAGAAATAATTAAAGGAAAGCCAGTGTCTATTTAAGCAAAAACGAAAAATAAATATATAAAGATTGAAAAAGAGAAGCTAATAAAACCTAAAATGGAAAATAGAGTTGCAAAAAAAAAAAAAAAATAATTAAGAGAACAGAATCTTTAAAACAGAATGTCAGTGTCTATTTAACAGATGTTGTAAGGCTCAAAAAATAATAAAAATTATAAAGTATGAAGCACAAGAGTAAGAAGCCGCATGAGATATTCTATTAAGCTAACAGTGAATATTTATGTAACAGATTGAAATTATCGCATGACCTACACATAAGAGATAAAAAAAAACATTTGATGCGTTAATGTATGAGAAACGCTATAATAGAGGTGTGAAAAAGAAAAATTAAAACAGCTGTAGAGCGTAATAACGTATAGACTAAAAACAAAAAAAACAAAAATGCAAAAACAGAAAAAAAAAATTTAACAGAGAAAAATATCTAGTTTTGGATGATATTTGATTATTATGTGGGATTTAAAAATGAAACGCGCCTTGCGCTTTATACACGATCCTGCGTTATGCTTTTAAGAAATATAATATAGTGTGAGGAGTAAAGGGAAAATAAAGAAATGGCAATGATATCGAATAACTCAATCGAATTAATCAATCGACGGATGTCGCTGAGATTAGAGGGTAAAATCAATAAAATAAATAAAAAAATAATAATAATACTTGACTATACTTATACTTTATGCGCGAGCTTCCAAATCAACGATTCTACTATACGCTGATTGAATCGCTAAGTGACGATAAAAATCTAACAGTATGAGACGTTATAAAATAAAAAGTTAAAAAAAAATACATATTACTCAGAGTCTTGGATTTGTAAACTTGAACGATTTGAAAGAAATAAAACGGAAATTGAAAAAAAAAGAAAGGCGTATCGGAGCGGGGATTTTATAATTGCAAAGTAAGTAAGAAAAAAAAAATAAGCAAGAGCTTTTCCGGTAAAAGGGGCTAAGGGTTGGGAAGGGGCGCGAGAATAAGAGAAGTGGAGGAAAAAACCCGAGCAATTGAAAGTCCGTGTTCGATAAAAAAAAAAATAATTTTTTCACGAGCCGGCCTCATTAAATTTGTTTTAGCACTTCGATTGCAAATATAGCAAGTAGATGCTTAAGCTACGGTCTCTCTTTCACTTCCATGCTCGCGAACATGGCCTCTCATAAGCGCTTTATTATCGTTCGATTCGATGAATTCTTTTCGATAATTTGCAAATAATCATTATTAAGATTCATAAAAGTCAAAGAAAAATATTGAGAAAAAAAATGAATGTTAACAAATTGAACGTTGTACTGAAAGGATAGTCAAAACATAAAGATCACCTCATCTCATACGCGCGTCATCTTATCCTGATTAATCCATTTAAACTAAAGCCATCGTCATTGATATTTCCCTCACTCTACAGTCACTTTAATCAATTACCATGACTTTAAGTGTGTCGTGTGTGTGTGTGTGTGTGTGTGTGTGTGTGTATGTCGTCGGAAGTATGAAATATAAAAAATATAAAAGCGGTAAACCTTGGTATCGGTTGGGATTCGTGTTTTACAATTTTTCTTCTGTTTTTTTTTTTTTAAATTTTAATTTTACTATAGTCATTCAACGTCTCGCCAGTATACTTGTAAACAGTCATCTTTTTAGCGCGTTAGCATTGCGAAAAGATATATCGTTAAAGATTAAAAATAATAATAATAATAAAAATTTTTTAACGTTAACGAGAATGTACTGCAAACGAATATATATATAAATTAGGAATTTTTCGAATTTTTCGACTTAGTCGCGAAGACACAGGAATTTTTAGAAATGATAGGTACTTTAATCATAATCTTCGAGGATATAAAAAAAAAAATGTAGGGATGACATTTTTCGAGTTTGCTATTCGTTGAGCAAAACTCGATTTTTTCGATTGACGATAAGTTTGAGCAAAGAACTTTTCTGACGAACGGATTTTCGGATTGGTAAAAATGGACGTGAGTGGAATGAATAAAACTCACTGGTGCTCAACTTTGAGTATTCTTATCTAACTATTATATTCGACGATTTTTCGAAGTAAAATAAAAAAAAAAACAAAAAAAAAAATGTCAAATGGCGGTAAAAAAGATTTTTTAATTAATCAAGTTTTTAATGTAATGAAAAATATAAGATATTTATTTTTCTCTACGGTTTTAAAACTAAGTAAATATCGAATAACTTATACAAGTTTAAAATGTCGTTATAAAAGTTAAAAAAAAAAAAAGAAAGAAAGCGAAACATAGCTAATCTTTAATAAAATTTAAAATTAAAAATATAATTATTTAATACAACTTACGAATGCGGTGCCAAAAAACGCGCTTTTTCTTCTTAAACATAAGAATTCCTATCGTAAATGTTCATTATTAAAAAAAAAAGTTTAATCAGTAGTTAATGCTCTATCTATTTAAGAAAAAAAAAAATTAAAAAAGTACTGTGCAGGTAAGATGAGAAAAATCTCACTAATAATAATATTAAAATAAATTATAAGAGAAGCTTCGACATAGTCGATCGACTGATGACATCGTTATTAAAAAAAAAATCTAGTCTGTATAATCACGCCGAACACCGTAAGATCTCTCACCTACTTTTGTTTTGTCAATTTTTTTATGAAATTAATCCAACTTGCAATTTCTCATTAACAAGTTATACTTAAATTAAAAAAATTAATTTAAAAAGAAAAATTTGACAACTACAAAAGTTGATCTGAGATCTGAGATTTCATTTTCTATATAGTGATATACACATAATATAGATCGCGAGAAGCACTAGAACTCGCAATTCAACAAACATAAAAGTAAATTACGCAATCAACATCATATACTTATATAGAAAAGCTCGAACGATCTCCTCAATAATACGCTATTTCATAAATAAAATATACGTGCATAAATATCGAGCGTCAAACGAAAGTATAAATTCAATAATAATATAAGTAATTTAAATATTTACGAATTAATAAATATACACCAATCAAACTAAAAAGTTTTCAAAACTTTCATAATCATTCTTTTGAAACTTAAAATAATTGTTATCATCGCTTGACGATCGATATTTCTCACAGCAATCCATACTTTCGTATCACTAATAAAAAAAAAAGAAAAAGAATAAGAAGTCAAGAAATACTCACTTGCATGAATGAATAATCACTTAAAGTATGCACGCACAATACATCAGCGACTAACATAATATGCATCGAAAAAAAAAAAAAATAATAAAAAAAAATAAGAGATGATAAAAAATAAAATTTATTTTTTTACGATACAATCATGAAACAATCGTATATTGTATGCAGAAATAATAATAAAAATAAAGCAGGAGTTGAGCTTGCATCTCATTTTAAATCATGCATAAGATCGACCGAAGATCGAAGCATTCACATTCCCATATAATAATACATGCATCAAAAAACAAATGACACCATTGAGAACAAGTAACGCCTGTGTATAAGAAAAAAAAAAAAATAATTATTAAAAAAAAAAGGAATAGCCCGAGCTTTGTCATTTTCTTAGCGTGCAGAGGAGATTTAACGAGTTATAGAAATTAAACCTAAGTATAACTATATTAAATTGCATAAAAGCGTTATTGATATCCGTGAAAAAAAAATCAGTTATTGACAAATTTGTACTTGATTTTGGTGATCACCTCCTAAGACATTAATTAAAACAATCAATTATTTTCTTTAAAATTATTAAAGTTTTACATCATTTTTATTAGCGATTTCCGACGTCTAAGGTGGTGTAAATCCCAAACAAGCTTAAACAAATACAATTAGCAAACTCATACGAGAACTTTTTTTTTTATGAGTCGCTCGTATAGTCAGGACATTTCGTGCTCGTTAATCAAAATTACTGAGACCTATAATGTCTCCCATTAACTACTTTCCATTATTTTTCTCAAGCGATAAACGTGCGAATGCATTTAATGAAGCTAAAACACACCGACACATAAACACATACACACAAATATAAACGCACAAATACATATAATGCTCAGTTACACTTAAAGCTTCTCACTTCATATCTTGACGTTGAATAGATCCTTAAACTCAGGAATGAAGGATAAGCGAAAAAATACAATTCACAGCTACATACACACACACATATGCACATACGGACGCGTTTATATTTTCGAATATTACGTTTGAGGCTCGAGCGAATCCAGCTGCCTGGACTTACATTGTTTCTCTCACGTGTGGTATGTCGTAGCAATAATAAATTCAAGGGTCCTGGTAAGCTTCGGTATATACGTGTCCTTTTCTTTGCTCTCAGGTCGATGGCCTGGGGATATCTGATACAGGAGAGAAGGACACAAAGATGCTTATAAGTAGCTGGATTCGATCGTCTCAAGTGTACTTATATATACGGACGCGTCTGTCTCGTTAGACTGAAATTAGCTAAATCGAATGATACAATTTGCTAAGAATAAAAATTAAATTAAACAAAAAAAAAAAGAGAGAATAATGACGAGACGATGTTTAATAATTAAAAAAAAAATAATAAGTATTTAAATGCGGCGTTGTAAAAGTAACGATATTTTCCAAGGAATTTCGAGAGTATTTTATTTGTGATAAATATAATGAGCGATGATCGTCAGAAGATGTTTGTGTTTTTCGAAATTGTGTTACATGATATTTCACACATATTAAACTTGATATGCTCGTTATATCGAATAGCGATTTAATTATGTCGTTATTGATTTGCGAGAATTTCAATTGGATGTATGCGAAATATGTGGTACATTTGAGAGAAAACAAATTTTTCTTTGGCGAACGACTTTAAAAAAAATATAATATATAAATATATATATTATAATGATGATAATGATGTTTTGTGTGTGAATTGTGAAAAAATAATGTGAAAATGTGAATTTGCGTTTTAATGTTTAAGAGTTGTGGTGATAGAGGATGAATAAAAAAAATGAGTGAAAATAAAAAAACACGGCTAATCCCAATCTATCAGGGTTTCATGTATGTTTAACAATACGAAGAAATATATTATATGAATAAATATAAATATAAATATAAATGAAATAAATATATATATAAATATATATAAATATATATATACATACACATTTACTTATATATGTATATATATTACGAAATACATTATATTAATAAATAATATCATATCTAACTATGGAAATTATTTACCATACATTGTAACATACACCTATCCTTCAATTTTACCTAAATAATTCATTTATATTATTCTGTTTGTAATTTAACTTTTTCTCTTATATAAAAAATTTTTTTTTGATAGATTTCAATTATTTTTTTTTTTTTTACTTTTTAATAAATCATTTCTTTTTAATTTAACTAATATTTTTTATTTATTAATTCAAAATATTCAATAATGTAATTTTATACGTTTTATATCAGCAAAAAATATTAAAAACAATTTTAATTTTAAAAAAGTCATTAATTTTACATTATAAAAATACACGTTTTCGTTATATTGAAATTAAAAATGAAAATAATAAAAAATTACATGAATCTGCAATTTTAAATTTTGAATTCAAACCAAATGAATGATTTATTATTAATTCGTAGAATACCTCATATTGCACTTTACTTTGAAAAAAAATCATCTAATAAATTGAACAATCTTAAATTGATTAATTTAACTTAATTTTGTTTGATAATACAATTTTAATTTTATTATTTTCAAACATTTTTTCATTGCAATTACTTAAATCTTTTCATAAAAAAAAAAAAAAATAAAAAAACCTTGAGCAGGCTGAATATTATCAAAAGGATTCTCATCGCAGTCTCTCTCGATATATAATGAGAACCTCTGGGGTGTGATCCTGCGTTCTCTACTTCCCTCTTTATCGTCTGGCTCGTTCTTTTCCGTCTTTCTCGCACATAGCCCAGTGCAACAAACGCCCAGACATAGCAGCCAACAGTATATAGTATATAAACCATATATATATACGATATAGGGAAGGGTGCGCGCAAGTATACTATACTGCTCTCAAGCATACAAGGGGAGTAGCCATGGGCTTTCTCTATATATTTCTCTCTCCTTCTCTATGTACACACACACACAGACTTCTGCAGTAGCGGAGGCGGCGCGCCGTCTGGCTGCGCTCCATGTATTTTTGAGCTATATACCCGGAGACCGTTCCGTTCTACTCGTAATTTCTCCCTTCTCCACCCCGTAAATGGATTGTATGGAATAGCCGAATGCCAAGCTTAATTGTTTTATATATTACTGATTCGTTGTAAGTTCAAGATATGTCTTTTTTTATTTTATATATTTTTTTATAAAATTCTATTTCTCTTTTATCTAAATTTTTTTTAAATAGTGTTTATTTGTAAAGACAGGGTAGATATTCATTACAAGACAATTCTAAATTTTGATTTAGATACATTTTTAATTCGCATTTGATGGTTGATTCGTTTAATCATTTCTAATTAATTCATAACTGAAAATTTAGTTATTCATTTAGTATATGTCACACACGATTATCAATTCGTTTATGACACTCACGAAATTCTCATTAGTGAATCATATCAAGTTATCACATAATTAAATTTTCAATTTCAAACATGTATATATTTAGTCTCAGTCTCATCAAACATACAAAATTTCAATCAAGCTTCACATTAAAACCCCAAATATAAAAATTCCTAAAATACATACAAAATACATCTTCAAAAGCTACAAACGAAACAACAACATCAACAACATTATACCAACCACAAAACAATAAAAAAAATCAATCACTTTCTCCACCTAATTCCAACAGATTATACCCTTGCAGCATCCAATACACTCGCAGACAGACACATACCCTAATCCCTATATATTCTCTACCAATCAAAACATACCAACCCGTCAAAATCAAGAAATCCACGTAGTTACACATAAACCATTCCAATTCTCCTCTATATAACATCGACAGCTGCCTCTCACCCATTTTCACCCCCTTCTTCCCTTTAGCTTAAGCTTATAGCTGGCATAAGAAACCCCTTTAATATCAATTCCAACTTTGCTGTAGTCTCTCTCTCTCTCTCTCTCTCTCTCTCTCTCTCTCTTACCCTGACTTACCCAGCCAGACTCACAGCAGCCAAAACATATAGGTATATAGCTGGAAGGCAGCAGTAGAATGAGAAGTGGGGAGGGGGGGTATGAGAAAGAGTAAGCGAGACGAAGAGCGGAAGAGAACGAGTAGAAGAGAGAAAGGGTATCGGTCTACCGGCTATATGCGAATCCGTCTGGTCCAGCGCAGCAGCAGCAGCAGCAGCAGCAGTCACGATAGAGACAGGGTGAATATATGCTCTCTCTCTTACTCTTACTCGGGTAGTCATGGCAACGCTGGTAGAACCCAGGGAAAAGCCAGACGTGCGCCGGGGCTCAGATCCAGCTTGCTGCTGCTACTACAACTACTACTACTACTACTACTACTACTGGTATGCTGCTACTGCTGCTGTTGATGCTGCTGCTGCTGCAGCGGTGGCCGGGCGTATACGCGCCGGCGTCGCCGGCCGGCGGACCTCGGTTCATCCACCTCACGGTACTGAGCGCTTGTCCCAGGTCCCGGCAACTTGTGTATGTGTGTGTATGTGTTATACGCGCTGGATGATGCTACTGCTACTATGCAGCCCGGTTTGTGAGCTCTCCTTGCTATTTATGTGTGTGTGTGTGTGTGTGTGTGTGTGGAGGTAGAAGGAGTATAACGACCCGATAACACCGGCTGACGTTACTATACTACTAATACTACTACTACTACTATCACTAGTATACTACTTCTTCTGATGCTCCTCTTACTGGAGCTTGTGATGGCTTCGACTATCAATCGAACTACCAGAGACTGAGAGTGTCTCTTTCTTTTTCTCTCTTTTCTGTGTTCTCTTGCTCTATTTTTACAACCTGACTTCTGTATTCTCCTTTTTTTATTCTTTTTCTTTTTTTTAGCTTGAGCTTTCTTTACCAAGCTTTGACTAATGAAACCGCGAGTTGGTTGAGAATTGGAAGAAATGGAAAAAGAGATGGTAAGAGATGCAACCGCAAAAAGAAGCTTTAGGGTTTACTATATTGACTTGATGGTATGAGATTGATTGATTGTAGAATAGATTTTTTTTTTGCCTTTCTGGAATTGTTGAGAGGTAGTTGAACTATAAAGAGATGTGCTTTTTTTTTTGAAATTGCAATTTAAAGTGAGCTTTTAATTTATTGTTGAATTAATAGCTTGCATAAATAGCGAGTTGTTAATATTTGACAGAATAGGAATAATTTTAAATGTTAAATTGTCGCAACAATTTATTTTAAAATATGAGAAAAAGCAATTACATGAAAATTACTTTTAGTTTCGCAATAAGAGACAACACACCCCTTATACTCACTTACTCATTCTTGCTTTATTTCTTCGTATAAATCACATTAATCTATTTCTCTTTTACGAATAATAGGCTTATACTTTACGCGTTAATATCGCGACGAAAATTCAGGGAAGAATATTTGCAAGTAGTTCTTCTTGAAATTTCGATGTAAAGCTTTCAAGCATTTCTCCCTTTTCACCGAGCTTCCCTCACCAATTGAAGCTGTTTGCAATTTTCACATCAAAGAAGGCAATAAGTAAATGGTTCTCTTGAAAAGTCTGCTACTCTCGTATATAGCAGCTGTACAATTTTGAAAAGCAGTAAAGCCAAGACATCTCAATTAATTTCCACTAAACTTTATATGCTTTATTAAAAAAAAGTAAGAGAAAAAATACACATTTTTAATTCATTAACGTTTGATAAAAGATTCTTTAATTAAATCACGTACTTAAAAAATACAAAACGTTTTCATTTGCCAAATATCCACTTCTTAACGCTGTCTTTAAATAAACATCACTTTATAAATTTATATCTTATATACGCGTTAAAGATATTACAATTTAATTAACAAGTCGTTGAAACGATAAAAGCTCTTAGACTTCAAAAGTTTTTTGATAACATCAATAAATAAACCAACTTGTATATCATAACTCAAACACACACATCCAATCTTGTATTTTCATGAAAGCATCCATGACAGACCCAATAAATCTCACAACTTCCGATATCCTCACCATCACCTCCTAGTTCGAACTTTCAACTCAACACTCCCCTCCTCCTTTTCTTTTTTCTTTTTCTATTTCTCTTTCTCCTAAAAAAAAAAAGGTTTCCCGATTTTCAAACACGTCTGGTACACACAATGCAGCTTCGAAATATCCTCGAGCTTTAGCTTATTGGCTATATATGTATATAGTATAACGCACAAAGCTTCTTTTTTATTCTACAGCCAATTTTCATCTCTTCCCCTCATTCGTATATATGGTAGTTCGACAACAAGAAGAGAGAGAAGGCAAAGAATATTCACGTTAAAGTCGCGAAATCCCGTGGGTACGATGTGCCGTCAATGGCCGTTTTTCCAGCTAAGGAGCCTCTTTCTATATCCTCCCTCAGGGCGTTGTGCTCCTTCTTTTTTTTCTTCTTCTCTTCTACGCGACTACTATGCTTTTTCTCTTACGCTAGAGAAAATGAGCAGACTGGCCATTTTTCACGTCTCCATGTGCTTTCTTCTCTCCCGTATACTCTCCCCTCTATACTTTGACGCGAGTTTTTTTTTTTTATATTGGTATACGGCCACGTCGTTTACGATCACCCGCTTACCCTTGTTTTCTTCCGTACGTATACGTACGTACGTTTTAGTTTCTGGTGAGAGCAGCTGGAATTGCTTTTCTTTACTTCCGTAGACAACTGCTTGATTCATTTTTTTTTCTTTCTTTCTTTCTTTTCGACTACTGCAAAAAAAAAAAGTTGAGTTCAAACTACCGCTGCTGCTACTACTGTTCTGTACAATGAACTCATTTTTTGTAATTTTTTTTTTTTTTTTTTTTTTTTTTGTATGAGCGTCAGTCATAAGTCAGACTTTTTTAACAGCTTATACCAAAAGTTTGTAAAATGTCAACGAACTGAAAAAGAGCGTTATACTTTTTGTTAAAACAATTTATTGAGCTTAAATATAATAAGAAAATAATAATTAGTTAATGGTTAACATAACCAAAAGCTCTAAACTTAATTAAAATTAAAAACAAAATTAATAGGTAAAATCTCTAATTAATCAGTAATTCTGCATACACAACTATATCCTTAATCATTCCTTTTACATATCCACATACCATAACCCAAAACCAACTAAAATTTTCCTATTCATAAAAGCCCTTCAAAAATCCAATTTAAAAAAAAAAGAAGAAATAAACCGTTGACTTTAAAGCTTTCTCTATACCCCCTACCTTTTCATCCACATTTTCCCGCATAATTCCAGTCGCAAGCTCAGCTTTTTGGAAGCCCCAAAGTGGCGTTACTCCCTCTCTCCTCCTAAAAGCGACATCGAAAAGACGAGGGAGGGAAAATCTAAAAGCGCGAAAGTCCCCTTTATCCACCATCGTCGTCGTCGTCGGGAACGTATATAGCATGCTACTCCTAGCCACGCCCTGCTCCTCTAACTCTCTTTCTACTTTACTCCCCTGCAAGCTCTCTCTTTCTCTCTCCCTTTATACATACGTATAAGCGTACCCAGCATAAATGCCGGTCTAATCCACCACCGCTTTTCCGGCTCATTCGTCCAGGGGATACTCATGAAAGTACCTTACCGTGTATCGCTTGATTTTTAATGTGCTGTCTTTTTCCGTTTGTTTCATTATATGATGGATTTGCCCAAGAGGATATATATATAGCATTCGCTGACAATCTTCTTTATGATAGGGGCGATGCCGTTGGAATGAATTTTGTAAGGAAAAAGACCATTGCCACCTTTTTCTTTTTCTTCTTTTTTTTACTTCAGAAATCTTAGACAGTATTGTTTATTATTCAGTACACATCAGAGATATTACTTTGAGAATAGGTATAGTATGCGTATAAGTAACAACATCAAGATATTTCTAAAAAAAAGCAAAAAAAGCAACAAAAAAAAAAAATGATAATCACGAATATATCGCATTAATAAGTAAGGGGATATAGCTAAAAAAAAGAGAAAAAGATAGTGTTAGTATAGTCCCTAGCTTACTCGCCGGTAGTCTACACGCGGCGCGCACGTTTTCATCCCGGCGAAAAGCTATATAACACAGACACACAGACCAACGCAAACCAGGAAGAGACACACACACACAGCTATATACACGTATAAAGTTTCAGAGAGAGTCCCTCCCCTTCTGCGTAATACACATACACATACAAACATATATACATAAAACGCACACATTCATACAGTCTATCGATTTTACCGGCGAGGAAGGGCTGTTGGCTGCTGGCTGGCAAAGCTCTGGCGAGACTCTCCCGACGACACTGTCCTAGGACAATGTGCGTATATATATATACTCGGTGCTTCCTGTATACTTATATATATATATATATATATATATACCTATATCCTACAACCCCGCCTGTTCCTGGCTTCTCCCTGCTTTTGCAAGTCTCTCTCTCTCTCTCTCTCTCTCTCTCTCGCTTCCTCATTTGCTATCCCTTTTTCTCATTTTACTTTGCTTGGTTATATCTTGTCTTTCTCTCTCTAGCGGGGGTGTGTGTTACTACTATTACTACAATATACCCTCCATAGCTTTTATATGCGTTCCCCGAGACGCGATATAGAACGTTGGAAATTTTGGGGGCGAGGCGCGTACGTTCTCTTTTTCTCTCTTCTTTTTTTTTATAACCCAGGGCTGTACTGGAGTCGCGATTGTTATCGTTCGAAAAAAAAAGGAAGAAAAAAAAAGAAGAAGGAAGGCAAAATTTAATGGCGCGTTTAATCTGCTTTTAATGTAGACTAGAAAGAGGGAGAATATATTACAGTTTACAATGTTTAGTGTATGTGGTCATTTATTTTTCTTTTATCATTGATCAAATGTTTTTAGTACAAAATTTTATGATTGTAAATTTTTATTAATTGTAATGTATTAGTAAACAAAATCAATTAACGTACTTAAACAGAATTACTATTGTAAATAAGTTTGCAAAAAGAGAATTTAAACATTAATTACCTCAAGAGAAATCACGGTTTTCCATTTAAAGGATATGTAAGCCGAAATGTCCACCAAACCGCGTCCACCAAAATAAACGACAAATTTCACCAAGTCATTTATCTCACCAACCAGTATTCATCAAAATAAAATATAAAACAAAAAAATTAAAAAAATTACTTAAAAAAAGTCAGGAATATAAATATCCATGCACAAGTGTCGCCAGGATAGTCATATACACAGTATCTCGGGGTCCAGAGCTAAAAACGAAATTAATTAATACGCGCCGGGTTCTGCGGCTACCTCCCTCATTCTATTAGAGGGAAGAGGAGGAGGAAGAGGCGTAGAGAGAAAAGTATAGCGTAGGAAAAAGGGAGGCTGGGTGGTGGCTGGGACGCTAGAGAGAGAGAGAGAGAGAGAGAGAAAGAGGGGCGGCGGCCAGTAAGAGAGCAAGGAAGGGGTGGAGGGGGATGGCAGTAGGGGTTCATCCACCTCGCGGGAGAGCGCCAGCAGATATATAGTACGCTATCCGCGAACTCGGCCGAGGGTGGATGCCCCGGCTATACCACCCCCCTTCTTCCCTGCGGCTCCGGCAGCAGCAGCAGCTCCCGTTTTGCAGATTTTATTCTCTCTCTCTTTCTCGCTCTTTTTCCTTTTCTATCTTTCTCTTCTTGTTATCGCCACTTGGTATATCGCTGGACTGTAGAGCCTGGGCAAAGCTCAACCCTTGGCTTTGCTTCTTCTCTCGTTATTAAAAAAAAAAAAAAGATGGAAGAATGGTTGTTGGAATTGTGAAACTGGCCGAGGATCCTCTTTGTTTTTGGCAACTCCTTGTTTTTGAGGAGCTTGGGAAAGTGTAGTTTTCGGTGCTTTTAATTGCTGAACGGTTGTGATGCAAAGCTTGAAGTGGAGCTTTCGATCGATAAACGAAGAGATTAAGATGATACTCGGTTGCTTATAGGAATAATCGAGCTTTGCTGATGTGGCGATTGTTATGCAAAGAAAAAAAGAGGAGGGTCTGTTCGTTTGATCTTTTATATAACGAAAGATATTGCAAAGAGATTGCTGGATAATTTTTTTTCTTCGTTAGTAGACGATTAAGATGAAACACTGGATTGTGATTGATTTAATTTACTTTTTTTTTTATTGAAATATTTATTGAGAAAAAATCTTTTTATTGTGATTGCATTATTTATCTTTCAAATAATTCCAATTAATAAAAATAAATGAATTATATTATTAATCTTAATTTTTAAATTCAAATGATATGTCAAATTAAACGTTCTAAATTCACTATAAGCTTGTCATTTAAATAACAAGCCTTACTTCATTATTAAACCTTCCCCATTTCTCATAAAAAAAGCACCCTATTTTTCCTAAATTTTTCTCCCTTAAGCCTACCTAAAAAGCCATCTTCTCATCCCAACATCATACAATTCTTATTAGATAAAAAAGAAAATTATATGGCATACACCAAACTTGTTAAAAAAAATCCAAACAAATCATAAAATAATAGATAATATTCGCTAAAATTAAAATTATCCAATCTATACCTACAGACTATTCAAACATCATTCTCATAAAGAACGTAAAAAAAAGAAAGAAAAAAAAAATTAATAATCAAAACCAAAGCCGATTATCCACGGTACGGTCGTCGCGTCAGGTATTAATAATCTCGACTAGACTCTGGTACACGTAAAGAAAAAAAAAAAAAGAAAAGCTAGAGAAAGAACAAGCAAGATAGAGAGAGAAACCTCTTCCTACAGCTCGTTAATACCACCAAAAAGCCTTGCATCCTTATTCGCTCACGAAGAGAGACGCGAATCAGCAAAATGAGGTTTTATTCGCCTGCACGAATGAAAAAAAGAGAGAGCCCTAGAATAAAAAAAAGAAGTCTTTTTTTCTCTCTCTCATTCTCTCTCTCTCTCTCTCTCTCTCTCTCTCTCTCTCTCTCTCCCTTTAGCTTGCCCTTTTTTTACGCTTTTCCCCCCTACAACAAAGTCTTTTCCGCGTGTGCAAAAAGAGAGAAAGAGAAAGAGAGTGTGTGAGTGTGTCGGGACGGCCCAGCCCGGCTCGCGCGACTTATCGATCTTTTCTCTCATCCCCTGGTCTGGAGCTCTTCCCTCTGCTACTGCTGCTGCTGCTGCTGCTGCTGCTGCTGCCGACGTTTTGTGCGCCTTGGCGTTACTGCTGCTGCTGCTGACGCTGGATCCATTAGCAGCGATGCCCGTAATTCTGGTAGCAGACGAGTGGAATATGGAAGGGAGAGAAGAGAGAGGTATAGAGAAGAGCTCGAGGGATCGACTCGATGTATTGCTGCTTCGTGGGGCCGGTGTATGCTGACTTTTCTTCAATTGCCCGGGTATATATATGTATGGGATGTGTGGAAATAAGAGAGAAAGCAAATGAGTGAGTGCGTGGTAAAGTAATGAGGTGGTCGCGAGCTTTCCTGTGTATGTTTGCTTTACGCTCTTGTAAATAGCTAGACTATCTGTATGACTATTTATCTGTATACGTAGTTGCTTTGGTTCTTCTTAATTAATCTACTACTGCTTACTGATGAGTATGGGTTGCTTTGACTTTATAGTCCTACGTTTTAAGGATATGACGAATAGAAATTGTAGAAGATGCGTACTGTGTAGTTTACGATTCGTTGGTATTCTAAAATAAAAATAAGTAAAATATCTGAAAGAATAAAGTTTCTTAAGAAAAAAAAAACAACTTACTTAACAGTATACGAGGAAAAAAGAAAGGATTACGTGCAAAATCGAGTATCAAGGACATTTACCTTCGATTGCACGCTACGATTAAATATAAAAAAAAAACTAAAATAAAAATAAAAATAAAAAAAAGTTGTCATGATATACCTTATATATACAAGTAGTAAGCCAGCTGACTTATAACGGCCGAGACAGGTGTATACGCGTGACAAGTCGCGTGCCACTGATCGGCCCCCAAAAACAAGCCACCTGCTCGTTTCTTATTCTCTTTCTCTTTCTCGCCACACTTTCTCGAATCACGGATGATTATACTGACCAGCAAGTAATAATTCACCTTCCCTAAAAAAAAAAAAAAAAAATATATATACAGGGCTAAAACTCATTTCAATCACGTAACGAAGCTTTGAAAATTTTTACGAGCTTCTAAATGGGATTTTTATACACAGGTTTATCGACCTTTTAAATATACATATATACTTGTACATAAATATAGAAAGAATAAGGTTTTTTTTATTTTTATATACAAAAGTATAAGTCTTATATCCTTGCAAACTCTATAATATCATCATCTTCAAATACTTAAATCCAAACAAACTTTTATCAAACACAAGAATAATTTTATTTTTTTTATCACCCCCTCTCAAAAACTATCCGCTAAAGTTCAACCATTACAATAATCCCTAATACTCAAACTATATCCTTATAACAACTACACCAAAATATCGAATAACTTAGTAGTTATAAGCACCTATAGAAGGCCATCAGTATAGGAGTAAATACGCAATCGTTGATGATCATAGCTCTGGCAAAATCAGCGGAATAATGCAGAATCGTGGTATATACCTATATACTGGAAATGCTAATGCAAAGCGCAAAGGGGACACACACACACACACAAGCCCCATAGTATTCCCACTCCCAGTGTTTCTGCTGCTATATATGTATGCAGACGAGGAGAATGTCGGAGTGTGTATTAGGTGCCCGGGCTGAGCGCAGACTAAGGGGTGGTTGAGTGAGAGAGAGAGAGAGAGAGAGAGAGAGAGAGAATAGGTAGGGGTGGCAATCATCGATATTGTAACAGCCCGAGAGACCCTCTCTCTCTCTCTCTGTGTGTACACGATGTGTATGTATGAGTTTACCAGACGACGAATGGTAGAGGGGAAGAGAAGGATAGATACAGTGTTGGATAAAAAGAGACGAGAAGGGGAGAGAACTGATGAAAGAGAGAGAGAGAGAAAGGAGAAGAGTGTATATAGTGCTGGGAAGCAAAAGAGGAGTAGTAAGAAGAGTATGAGGGATTGCAGGATGGAAAGAGTAGCTTGCGGAAAATCGCGGGAGGAGAAAGAAAGAGAGAGAGAGAGTTAAATTGTATGGTACGTGCAGTGAGAGATGAGGGAAAATCTTGTGGAACAAAGAGATAAAGGACTACGTATAGGAGATATAGAAAGAGAGACGGAGAAAGTTGTGTTAAATGTAGACGTGAGATGTGAGGGAATATATGTAGGTATAGTATTGAGTAAATATAGAGTCGTCGTAGTATTCGTCTACTTTCTTTGTGCAAATATAGAAGTATAAGGATTGAAAGATCGACTGACTGATTGAACTCTCGTGATATTTGTCATTGTCTCTGTTGTTAAATTTAATCTTGAATGTAAGTCTCTACGTTGAATGTTTTGATGAAAAAAAAAAATTATGTAGTTGACAAATAAAGGAAAAATTATTATTAAAAATAATTAAATTAACATTAACATAAAAGCAATTTCTAAATTCATTCTTCATTCCATATTATCAGAATATCGTACAACATTACCGTATCAATTTACCCTAGTATATACCATACTATACGTCCACTCTATAGTCCAAGCATACTATATAAAGCTAAAACACCAGAAAGCAATCGATCGTCTGGACTTCCAACGTTCATTATCGCTCACAACTCAGGACGCGAACGTTTCGATTTGCATTCTCTTCATGTCCCTCTCTTCCACTCTCTCTTTCTCTCTCTTTACCTCAACATCCACCAACCTATTCGATCATGAATTATTCAATGTTTGCGCATCGCATCGTAATGTGCCAGTCGATTAGTAGGATCGTGTATTGAAGTAGTCAAAAAATTTTTTTTTTTCTTTCTTTAATTTTGATACTGTATTGCTTATATATAGATGTGTAATTTACATTGTGGAAAATTTACTGCAGTGCTCTCGATAAATTTTTTTGCTAAAATTTAAAGGTACATTGACTTTTTGATTTTGAATTGTATCTGGTATACTATATGTTATAACGTTTACCGAATTATTTTGACAGGTTGATGGCCTCGGTGTATACCTGATAATGTCTAGCAGCTGACCAATGTAGATAAGTATAACTGCTATAACGTAGGCAGACGTCCTTGCTGACGTCTGGATACAAACGCATCTCTGTATCAATTTATGCTCTGTCTGCGAGTAAAGAGGGTTGGAGACAGTATATTTGACTGAATGACGCTGTTTGCTTGTGGGCATTAGGGATTTGCCTGTGGTGTGCGTCTCCTGATCCTTGGGATGAATTTGTTTTTTTTTTCTTTAATATTTTGTGCTCTCGTCTACCGAGGGTGAATTTACTTGCAGTTTGTATACTTTTGTTTTGCAGAAAATTGTAATTGCAGTAGTAGAGTATATACTTTGTTTATTGATTTTTTTTTATTTATTTAGTAGTGTAATAATAAATATATTGAACATTAAAAATTTTTTTTTGTTGTTAAATATTTGTCTGACCAATCTCTAATGTATCTACTTAAAACTTAATTAAAAAATTTTATTTCTAGCTATTCATAATTTATTAAAGTCTCTTCTTTTCCTCTTCCCATTCCTACACCATACTTTCAATAACTCTTCTTCCATCCGTCTTTATCTTTAATATTCCTTTCAATTGCAGTATAGATGTAGTCTCTCGTGGTTATCTCTCTCTTTCAACTCGACTGACTTTCCTTTCGTTATTTCGACATTCTTTATTTTTCACCGCGTTCAATTTCTATTGGCAGTTGTTCCGAAGTTTATGGTGAGTCTAGCAGATCGTAACGCTAAAGTTTGAAATGTGTTTTTAAATGAACTTCATGACTCTGCGAACATAAAAAAAACATTTTTATTATTTTTTTATCTCATTAGCTGTTACTCAACATTTTACCTTTCATTTTATTTACCATCTTCCATCTTCAACTTCATAATCATCGTAAAATTATATAAAATTCAAACCACATCCATCTAACCAAAATCATTCTCACACCCTTTTCTTTATCTCAACCCCCCCCCCCCAAAATATTACTCTCTATCTGCGTGCTTTATCTTTTTTCGCGCTTTTCATATCACTATAACTCTATACCCATCCCACTCCAGCTTCCTGTAGCTGGAATCAACGAACATTCACATTGTTCGTTCCCTTATACTCCCATCTATATATCGTGTGCTTCGTCTTTTGTCTCGAAGTCTGGGATATACAGGGGGGGTGGGAGACACATAGTCAACCCCAGGCCACGTCCTGCTGAATATTTCAGACTGCAATTTCATCCCCCCACTCCCCCTTCCACTCTGGCCTCGACTGGCAGCCCTTTCCTCGTTTCGCTGACTTCACCCTGCTCTAACGCTTGGTCGCGTATCCGAGACGCAGAAATTAACGGCTGTTGCCTTGGACTTCGAACTAACTCTAAACGGAGTGTCTAAAAATTTTTTCTCTGTTTTTTTTTCTACTTTTTGTTTTTGTTTTTTCAAGATAGAGAGAGAGAGAGAGTGGAATTGTGTACCATTGTTTCGAACGATGACGCTCAGCTGTTTTGGATTTTAAGTCTATGGTATGTATAGGCTTAACATACAACAGCCTTTTTAGTTTCGAAAAGCCTGTCTAAGCAATATTGATATACGTACGTCGTAGCAGCTTGGGGGCTTGTGAATTTAAAGGGACGAAAAAGGGGAGATGCAATATGTATGTGGATGTGAAAGGCCCTTTGGTTTTGCCAGATGACTTGATACGGACTTTCACGTTGATTTGCGTGCGACGATGTAGCTATAAGGTTGCTGCTGCTGCAGTTGATGTGTATGTGTGTATGCTTTTAGCTCTTTCATCAAGTATTTTGCATTTGCATCGATATATGCTGCGTTTTTTTTAATGCATCTCGGTATCAAATGTTCTTTCATAAAGTAAACAAAGAAAGTTTTTTTTTTTTTTTAATTTCAAATGGATTTTAAAATTGAATGGTTATTTGAAACCTTTGAGATATATTTATAAATCTTAAAATCAATTGATTCAACGATTTTTATAAAAAAAAACAAGACAAACTTTGTTAAATTTTTACAGATTCAAGTCGTAAAATTTTTTTAAAAAAAGTAAAACCGAGAAAGACACAGCTCTCAATAATTACAAAAAACGAAACAAACTCGAACTTTAGCATATACACTCGTAATATTTTTTTTCATCCTGGAAGGTGTTTGAAAAAGAAGAGAACCCAAAGTCTGCCCAGCAGGAGGGGAAGAAGAAGGAAAAGAAGAAGAAGCAAAAGGAATATACATGTATTCGAGAGTTGAGTATTAAAGAAAGACGGTATGGGGATAATAAGAAGGCCGAAAGGAAAAAAAAAGAAGGAGAGTAGGCAGGTGCTGGAATATAAGGCGCGTGGCCCAAACGACTGCCAGCCACGCGTCTGGCGTACGCGCGATCGTGTGCAGCTGTCTCACTTATGTATATATGTATACATGTATACGTATGTATAAAGGAGATAGTAGGGATAGTAGGGATAAGCGCTTTCTTCGCTTCGAAATTTTGCCAAGGCACGCTTTTATGTATGTTTCTCTGTGGTGATGCTGATATGAGATGATGATGAGATATATATGCGTGTGTGTGTTTATATGTGTATGGAGATAGTGATGGATTTTAAGGTGATTGCTGGATTTTGATTAAATTTTTAAAATGTATTCGAGGGAGAGAGAATTTATTTTTAAGCTGGTGTATGTATACGATCGAGTGGAGCTTGACTTATGGTTATAGCAATGACGTTGTTTTTGTGGTATGTTGGTGTTATTATAATCGATGACTCTAAATTATGTGTATTGATGAAAAGTTAATTTTTTTTTTTCATATGGATAAGCACTATAGGTTGGTATGTTATGAGTAGTTCCATCAAAGGTCTATTCACCTATTGAATGTTAAAAATCGAATAAAATTTTCCGCTAGAATTTTTTAGACTAACTTTCCAGTCAAGCAAACATATCGCAAAGTCGTTTTATAAAAGCGCAAAAGAAAAATACGTACGCGAATCGATCGATCGAATCCTGAAAAAAAGCATATGCAACTACTAGGCTGAGAAATTGATCCGTTAAATGAAAAGCTTTTCCGAGGACGGAAACTGGAAAAAAGGATCGCAGCTATATATGTGGATATATATTGCAGCTTTACCAGATGGGATATTGCGAAAGCTGGTTTTTGCATGGGTTGAATTACTGCGTTTGCGTATTACTCGTCGTCGTCGTATAGGTAAAAAGCTTTCTTTGATCCACGAGCTTTTTTGAATTTTCTGCATTGAGTTTAAAGCTTGAAGAGATTTTATATATATATCTACGAAGACTGGTAATATTACTTGACTCTCTGCATGCGTGCAAATGGAAATTATTGGAAGAAAAATTTTACGCAATTTTTCTTTACTATAAATTTAACAAAATTGCTACGTATAAGAATATATAGCTATGCGTATTTTTTATGAACAGAATAGTTTAGGATCTTTTGAATATTCAACTTTGCTGCTTTTATTCAAATGAGAGGAAAAATGTTCCCTTCATCTAAAAAAAAAAAAAAGCCCCGCTCCCGAAGACAATTAAAGCGGCGCGCATTTATTATATTCTGCTAATAAAGCAAGCGAAAAAGTATGCTAATTAGCGCAATTTTTCGCGCCGGACAAGCTCAGCTGCCTGTAAAATATTCCAATTAAAGTGCCTCTTGAATATACCCTCTCTGTCTATGTGTGTATATGCTCTACCATCGAACGACCATCCCCTTTACGCGGACTATAAAATTACGAGGATAGAAGTTTCCTTTATTATTATTTTTTTTTTTTTTTCGTTGAAAACCGACAGTGCAGGAGATTTCTTTTTTTTATGCGCAAGCTCGTTGAAAGTTGAAGAGCCAGGATGAAACTTCTCTATGGGCTTTTATATTTGCGAATTTCAACCCCTGAGATGGATAGGGGAGACCGGGGCATGATTAAAACGGGGCATGATTAAAATTTTGAGATTACTTTTGATAGGGTTAATGGAATCGGATGAAACTTGGAAGTCATA
>JAPYZE010001146.1:0-49749 GCA_030522805.1 Leptomastidea abnormis | reverse complement strand
TTGTGAATTGAACTTGGTCTCAATTACAAAATCAAAAGGATTTTGGATTTAAATACGGGACTGACTCCTAAAAAGGATTTAGTCCTCGCAACCCTGGTTGAGAGATAGAAAAAGAGAGAGAATAAAATTTTATTGTACTTGTCATTACGCATAGAGTATATACTATACTATATGCGGAGTAAGGGTAATTCTTATTCTGAATAGAAAAAAGAAAAAAAGATGTAGGTACTAGGCTTTTTCTGTGTGCAGTTTTATTGAATATTTCTGATTAAAATGTATATATTATATACATACTGTTGTATATATTACCAAGTGTGTGTGTGTATTTATTTGCATATTATACATGCGTGTGTGTGTGCGCGTGTGTGTGTGTGTGTGTGTGTGTGTGCGCGCGCGCGCGCGTGTGTGTGTGTGTGTGTGTGGTGAGAGAAAGAGAGAATAGAGATATGATGGAATGTAGAAATGCGTATAGATTATCGCTACAGGCTGGTTATTATATATAGTAGTATGCTTGGCGTTGACGGCTTCTCTCTTTAAATGCATTCTTTCATATACATTCTTAGCTCCGCACTCTATCTGTATGTGTGTGTGTGTATGTGTGTGTGTGTGTATTATGTTATGCGGAAAAAGAGAGACGGATGTGTGTGCGAGTAATTTTATATTAAAACACACGTGTTATATGTATGTATTGTTCTTTTGCTGACAAGTAAGAGAGAAAGAGAGAGGTATAAAAAGATATTATTCTCAAGTCTTTAGATTAGAATTTTCTCGTATGGGAAGAAGTTGCAATTTTACCATTCCACATGTATATATATGTAGATAAGCGACCTATGTGACCCTTTTTGTGCAATGTATTGGTATTGTTCGAGATCGAAAATCGTGTGTGGAATTTTAGACGACCTCTCTTCTCTCTCTCTCTCTCTCTCTCTCTCTCTCTCTCTCTCTCTCTCTCTCTCTCTCTTTCTCTATGTGGAAGTCTTCCGGTGTCTATACCTACAGTTTCTTTATTTTTTTTTTTTTTTTTTCAATGTCTCACATAGTCGATCTTCTTCAATTTTTTAACGTGATAAAATTTATTCAGCTTTAGCAATATCACGCTTTTTTTAGGTATAAGATATATTTAAGATCTATAATATTTTTGTAGAAAATCAAAAGTATTATAATTCTCAGCTTTAAAATCAATCACTTACTCTCTTTCTTTCTCTTTCATTCCCTTTAGAACAGTGTCTGATATATCTTTCAACTATAGCGTTGTATCTTATACCACCCACTCTTAAATAAATGTTTATTCACCTATATAGAAGCACTTGCACCACATCAGCTACATGTATAAAATAGTATAGTATAAGACGGTAGCCAAATGATTTTCCCACTCTTTTTTTTCAAATTCTCTCTTTCTACCATCGATAACATCCGACCAAGAGCGCGAGAGGACACGAATCCTTTTACTACATTAAGCCTTGTCTTGATTTTACCCCCTATACATCTTTCCCTTCCTTCCTTCCCTTTCTATACCACCAATAGCAAAAGATATATACACCAGGAGTCCATGATCACGAGTCTCTCTCTTTCTCTCTCTTTAGCTCTTAAACCGCGTGCCCACCGAAGGATGTCGCGGTCACGAAACAAACACTACTTCCTCTCATCCTTCTTCCCACCTTCCTTCTTCTTTCTTTTTTTTTTTTACTCTCTATTTTCCTTTAGCAACTCGATTTTGTATATAGGTATGCAGTATGTATGCAGTAGCAAGCCAAAGAGAAGGCTATTATCTTAGAGACTCCTCTAAGAGAGAGAAAGAGAGTGGCATTCAAATACCCTCTCTCTCTATGCGCGCATAATATAACCAGAGAGTTTAGTAAAGAAGTTGCATGGACTGCAGTTTGTTACCGCACCTCCTGATGCTGCCGTAACAGTTACCTCATAGGCCTTACTTACTATAATACTGAACGTGGACTTGACTTTCTCTTTGTCGTTGCAGAGAGCTAAATGCTACTCTCTTATATAGGTATAGCTCTTTTGAATTTTTGCTATATCTCTCTTTCTCTCTTTTTTTTTACTTCATTTGTATTTGTTTTGTTTAAACTTGACTTTTTTGTTGTTGTTGTTGTTTAATCTTGCTGCTGTTAGTAGTCTATTGCTTCCTGCACCTGATAGCGGTAGTTTTTTTTTGAAAGACGTGACAGCGAGATTAAAGTAATCGCAATTTAATGGACGGTTATTTCTCTCTTTCTTTCTTACTCGCTAGGAAGGAGTTACCGCCTTAAAAATAATAATAATATAACGTTTTGTTTTTGCTTATCTTTTTGGAAGTGTTTTACACAACGGATGATCGAATGTTTGTTTTATTTTCCGTTTTAAATGAACGTTTCGAAAGAGAGAGAAAGAGAGAATGGCATTTATTACGCCTACAGTCATCTTCTAGGTGTATGTATATAGATATATTTATAATAACACTATCGTTATTAATTCCATACGGTAATTTTCTAAATTATCTACGGTATAATAACGAATTTTTTCTTATTTTGTAAAATATATATAACATTTCCGCATACACATCATCAAGTATATTTCATCTGAATGATAGTCATTTTCAAGTTCACGCATACACATAACTGAGATGTATTATATATTATAGGTATATGATATGATTTTGCCCTTCGACGCGTATGTATATATAAGTTTAATATACACACACAGGAAATAACTAAGAATTTATCGCAATTAGTATCAGACATTTATTTGATAATAGATGAGTATAGCGTGTGTATAGATGAGTGTACGAGTATACAAGTATATAATAGGATATGTACAGTATTGAACTCATTCATTCGAGACTAAACAAATAATACGTTATAGTAGGTACATGCATGCGATCTTGCGTTACATTTGTAAAGAAAAGGTGGGAGTTTTACATATATGTACATCTACATAGAACTGAAAATTATCGAGTAATCGAAACTACTACCAACTACTTATACTCTTCATATTTGAAACAGAAAGAGAAAGATTCTTGGTATACATTACAGGAATTGACGCCGATCCAATTATATATTTTTCATTTCGAGAAAAGAGTTTACGCTCTACGACTCACGCAGAGCTCACCTCCTCCTCCTTCTCCTTCTCCACCTCCCTTTTTCTCTCTCAACTCACCACTCCTACGTGCAAAAGTATTCCGCGTAAGTACGCGTATTAAGTAATATTTTCTACGCAGATATATCATCCTTTCATCAATAGGTTCGGCCCCCTTTCATTTCTATAACTATACGCATGTATTGACGAGGATATGTCTAAAGAGAAAATAAAAAAAACGGGATGAACGAATTCCGGGCTACTATTCCGTTTACACTATATACTCGAAATACTTATATACCAAGTTAAATATCATAAACATAACTTATGAGTGTCTGCTTATGTACTTGTATATAGTTTTGTGCGAATGTGAAAACACGTTAATTGCCATACAGACTTACATTTTAAAAAGGATATGTGTGCCACTTATAGTTTTTCAATCGTCAGCTTTTTATGTATTTACTTATTACTATACATACGGTTGGTCATTAGTGTCTTGTACGCGTATAGATTTCTCGTTATATATTTCATGTTCTCGTGTCGAAAATTGTCTCAATAAAATACACTTGTTTTTCATCATCTCAATACTTCATCGTAAAAGTTTAAAATGCCTTCGGGGTTGAGAATATCTCAGCTGATATATTTATACAGTGTGGTGTGTATACGTTATGTGTTTTGTACTAAAGCTTGTCGTTTCCACCAGACACTTTGGCGCCTCCGTTCCTTTTACATCTGCTTACATTTATATATACAAGAGATTACCTTTAATGCATTTATATACACTACCTCGTAAATCCTTTCTAATAATAAGCAACCCTAAAGTATATGTGCGTTGCTTAGTAAGGATAGTTATTTTCAATAGATCAATGAGCAAAAACAAGTATATAATAGTCACACTTGGCCAATTTGGTATCCAATTAATTGTGATGCGGTCTTAAGTAAGTTCCGGGCTATCCTTTTAACTTTATTTTATTTTTGAGACTCATCGAAATTGACGATTGATTTGAACTTAACCGTAAGCCCAATTTTACTCTTTCCAAACCTACTTTGAAAGGATCGATGAATGAATCGTGACGTTGCATCACAGTATATAATATACCTCTTGAGTACTTAAATTCCGTAACAATTTAACGCTGAATCTCTCCGTCGTTCTTATATATAAAGCTTACGGCTCTCTGCTTGACTTATAGGTCAACTTTACGCCTCTTTACTTTTTATCTCCTTCTGCGGCAACGATCCGTATCGGACGAGATAAAATTTTTACCTCTTCTAAGCTTTATGATCGCAATCGACCTGTACCCTACATTGCAAGTATTAGCAAAAAACAAAGGCTACTGCGATATAGCTACTATATACACAGATTCATGCATATATATTATATATGTTCAAATGTAGGCGTATATGCTCACAACTTCCAAGGCATATATTATATTCACGCGATTTCTTCAAGTTTATACATCGCTACGATATACCGCTTTAGGCGTTATACGTTAAATCAAGTATCGTAAGAACAACTCTACAGCCTAGGAGAGTAGCACACACACACACACACACACACACACACACACACAATCTTTGAAACAATGATTTGTGTATATCCCCCTCCTATACCCATAATAAAGGTACTCACTCTTGTATAAACTCTACGCGACCCCTAAAGATGTACCAAGTCTGATAAGACACATAGCATTTCACTTCCCGATATATACAGACGCACACGTGAGAATGGCATGCGCGCTGTGATTTTCTAATTCTTCTTCTTCCTTGAGCTTTTGAATTAATGATGGACGCGCTAACATATGTATGTATCTATGTATGTATGTATGTATGTATGTATGTATAAATGAAAGACGTTGTATAATAACAGGCAAGGCGTGTATAATAGTAAGAGTATATTATGTAGAGAGCAATGATTTTAATAGCTTATTAAAATCGGAAAAACGCGCGAAAGAATAAAAAAGGGGGTGGGTGGAGGTAAAGAGATAGAGGCGCGCAGCAACGAGGTGGTAGTAGATGATGATAATGATGATTATGATGATCGCGATGCTGAATCACGAATTTACATACGGCCGACCTTAATTGTCTGTCTGTGTATGTATGTATGTATGTATGTGTATTGCCTTACCTCCTACTCTTGTATATAGTTATATATATATATATATATATATATATATAGTTGGGATATTCTAACGGCATCATTTCGGCTTATTATTTTCTTATTTAACGGTAAAGGTTAATTCTTTTCACAAGATCGTTATATTACGCCACGTGCTATATAAATGAGAGAAAGAAAGAGATAGATAGATATAGATAAGCTGTGAGGGTCACTCATCAAAGTTCCTTCTTCTTTTTTTTCTCTCTCATCCCTTTTTTCTTCTTTTTATTATTCTTCTCGCTTAAAAACTTAACTTTTCGCCCGTTTATATCGTCTAAGATATAAATCGACAGTTCCGCGCAATTACGTAAAAAAAGAAAAAAAAAGGTAGTAGTTGTAGTAGAAGTAGAAGAAGCGAGAATAGCTTTCAGTATAACAGCAACAGCAGCAACAGCCGCGCGTGCCACGGTAAATCATAGTTTCGCGCTTTTTCTTTTTTTTTTCTCGTATCCAAGTGTCTCGAGGCTATTATAAAGGACGAACGCGCAACATATTCTGCGCGTATATATAGGTACACTACCACCAGGAAAATCTCTCTCTCTCTCTTTCTCTCTCTCTCTCTCTCTCTCTCTTCGATACGCGATAACGGATGGACATATCGGTAATTATTAATAAAGCACCGGGGCAACGAGATAATTATCAAGAAGAAAAAGAGAAGAGAAGTACATTCAAGGTATAGAGATAGAAAAGAGGGAGAGAAAAAGGAAAAACTATGGAGGCGGGTTATAGATATACTCAAGGCGAGAGAGAGAGAGAGAGAGAGAGAGCCGCAGGACAGACGTTCGCGCACGTTGCGTATCGTTCTTTGCCATCTCAATCGCTGGATTAGCCAAAGGGTGATGCTCTTGCTGCTGCTGCTACAGACTTGACTTTGCTAGCTGTAGCTGTATAGGTACATATATACGTCCGTACACATATACGCATATAGTATGAACGTATATAGTTTCTATCTCACTATAAGAGATGTATAGGTATATATACCGCGATTATCTACTCTGCTACGGCTATATGCCTTATACCGCCAGAGCTTTTCAAAGTTCTTTTTCTCTTAGACACGTCGATGTATATGCAGTGTGTGTGTGTGTGTGTTTGTATGCATGGAGTTGAGCATGGAATGCAGGCATCGTTCGCAGCAGCAGCGTACACACAGCCACCCCATTATCGGAGGGGCTGAATATTTGAATATTTATGGACCGATGCATCTTCTTCTCTCTCTCTCTATATCTTGAATTCGTATACGTATAGCTATGTGCGGACAGCCAAGGGATGACCGTAGATAGCATTACAAGTAAGAGAGAGAGAGAGAGAGAGAGAGAGAGAATCGATTATGATCTTTCTCGGAAGTTGGAATATATACGCGAGAATATACGTATGTATATGTACATACATATACACCTATACAGATATTGGTGAACATTTTTGTTATGGGGGGGGGGGGGTGCAGGAACTATAGAAGACGTGTGGTGTTCAATCCGAATATCCGCGATATGCGAGAGGAAAGAAATTGACAATGGTATGCTTAGTAGTAGAAATGGGAGAGGGTTGAGGTGAGGTCATAGGCTTCTACCTTGGCGTGAACATCGATGTTGCGCTAAGGAATTCACGGTTTTCGTGCACCACCACCACTACTACCACCACCACAAACATCAAGTGCTTGCCTCCTACACTTTTATGTATACACTTTTACTAATTCAGTTGAATTACTTTTACTAACCAGTTGGTCTCAAGACTCTCTGCGTTCTCTACGAGTTTTTACTTTGGAAACATATATATCCGTGTATGTATACTGCAAGTAGCAACCGGAACAGAACATCAGAAATTTTTTACCTCCTTTTCCTTTATTTTTATTTTTATTTATTTTTTGGAAGGAAGTGTTTGTCAGCCGGAACAAAGCTTGAAATTTTTGGGATATCTGCACGATTTGAATAATAAAAAATAATAAAAATAAAAAAAGGTCGAAAAAAAAAATATAATAAAAATACAGAACAGTATCTGGTCTGGTGGTGTGTGTACGTATACTATAGAGTCGAGCAGCGCAGTATTAACTGCAGTTTTGCTTCTGTGTCCAGTAAGTTTTATATTACCTCGGACCCGCCATCACAAAGCCCGTCAAGTCGTTTACAATGGCTAAGAAAACCGTTAATTCCAGGTCCAACGGACCCAGTGAGTAGGAGACTGCACAGTATTTCACCTTTACCTTTACGATTCCTATACGAGAGAGAGAAAGAGAGAAAGAGAGCAAGAAAGCAAGCAAGCAGCGATTAATACGATAAAACCAACGACCGAATTCATTTTCACCAAAGAGAGCTAACTGCATAATCATTCTTGCAATCGTCTTCTCTTATACTATATATTCAATCATTGGAAAAAAAATAAATAAAAGCACAAGAATCAAAGAGTAAAAAAAAACTAGCGAGTGCTTTTTCGCGGAAACAATACACGGATATAAACGACACATACACACACATACACACGAGGTGAGTATATACTACACGGGACGATAACGGAATCGGCACCGCTTTACATGAGGGGAAGCAAAGGTCTCCTTTTTCCTTCTTCCTCTTCCTGTAAAAGGTATAGTAGTAGGAGAGGAGGTGGGGGATTGCGGAACGGTATTCGATCACGGCAATGTTTGTTGCTTTTGCTGCTGCTGTTGGGTCGTGATCGAGCATATCAGAAAGAGTTGCTGGATTGTATTTGCTTGGGACCTAAGGGGGGGTTCCCCTTTTCTGATAAATCGTGGAAAATTGGGTATCAATTCTGATACCAGCATTACCACACTGCTATTGATGCCAATGAAGATGAGGATCTTAAGATCAAAGTCATTCCTACAAGTGGGACGAGACGATCTTTTTCTTTTTCTTCTTCTACTCTTGTGATTTGCTTTTGGGATATCCTTTAGCGCTTATATATATACTTTAGCAGTTAGTTAAAGGTCGGAAATCAAGCTCTGCTCCCCTTGAAAAAAAAAGTTCTGCTGTGTGTCTTACTGCTGGTGTGCTATATGGCTGAATTGGTAAAATGCGCCGGGCCGTGACTGGCTATTATCTAGATGCATTATTCAGATTGTCGGGGCATACTATTTTTTTTCTTCTTCTTCTTTTTCTTCTTCTTATACCAGCCGACTGAACTGGCACTTTATCATTAGCCAGTTTATATATTTATAAAAGCACTCCTGTCGTTCATATCCCCCCTCCTCCTCCTATACACATATACATACATAACCGTATAGTGCACTCTATTATAGCATATAGCATATTACAGCGCGTGCGATGCGCGCAATTAAAATTTCTAGACACTTTTTATCCGGCCCAGCAAGTTTGTGGTACTACCTATATACGCTTTGAGAGGGCCGTTAAGCAGCAGTGTTATATACATATAGCTATACTATATAGCTATATTCCTGATGTATATATATAAAACGTAAAAGATCTCCCGCATATACAGTTTTCTCTCTCTCTCTCTCTTTCTCTTACGATTCGCGCTACCCGATTTACGCGCTCATAAAATATTCATTAGCCGTATATATGTATACATTTATACTCTCTCGATCTACCAAATAGCAGCAGCAGCGTAAACTTGGCGTCTGGTATAAAGAGAGTAAAGGAGGATAATTATTTTTATCGTCGGTTTCTCACGATTACGCAAGCTTATACCTCTTCTACACCTCTAAAGCCTCCTTCCCTTATATTCCTCAAGTAAGGCCATTCATCACTCTCTTGCGGGTGCGAAAAAGGCCGAGAGATACTTGACTATATGCGCGCATATACGCGTGCGAGAGCGCATCCTCTTTCTCTCTCTCTCACTCTCTCTCCTAATGTACATCAATTATCCAGCTTATGCTATAGAGTAAAAGAGGTAAAGCTTGCACTTACATATACTTACGTTTCTTTATCGGCGTCGCCTATAACTCGCACTTAGTACCCCGTAAGAACACAATATGTGTATGGGATTCTTAATTTTTTTTTCTTTTTTTTTTTGTTTATGGGGTATACACGCATTTAAGAGACGAACGATCGTTTGGAAAATTCGTTCATACCGTTATAGAAGGGGTGGTGGTTTTGCATAATGGCTAAGAGGATAAGGTCCATAGGCCAGTTGCGCTATTTGGCATGTAAATGCCGTGCCATATAGTAGATATAGTATATATATACGCACGGCTAAAGGGTATAAAGCAAACTACGCGATACAAGCCAAGTGCAACCATCAATCCCAAGTTGATAGCTTTTCTTTTCTACCGTGAAATGCTCCCGCGTATCTTTCTCTCTCTCAATGCTATATCTATATACCTTATAGCCTTGGCTCGCTTTTTTTTTCGTTGTTTCATCGGTCGAAAACGATATGCATCGACATCGACGATCGTTTACATAAAATACGACTCGATAAATCTTTGACGGTAATTAGACGGGGGAGGAAAGTAAAGGGTTGCTTATGTGTGTGTGTGTGTGCATGCTAAGAAAAATACTCCCTCATCGAACTTATGTATGTATGTATGTATGTATGAATGCTATAGCTGTAAGCTTGTGTGTGAAAAGTACATCGACCCTAGACGTTCTGCGAACTGCTGTGTGTACTACGAGAGCTTGATTTTTTCAATGTCTGACATACACACACACTCGCATACACTTCAGTTGATGAGCTTGGATATTTTAGGCTATATACTTACACACATCTTGTAATAATCATTTATGTAGCTCTTAAAACGTGAGCTTTCAACTCCAGTATATCATCGATACCACTTGTTTCACCGCATATGGATTTTATATACATATTTACTTATAGCAATCAAGATAAGTCAAGGTGTATATATAATCGCTGAATATATGTATAAAAATATAATTATTTTTTTAACTTCATTTTTTTTCTCCTTTTTTGTGAACGTGTTAATTTATATGTTAAAGCTGACGAGAGATAAACGCTCGACTCGACAGATAAACGTATATTACAAGCTTTAAGTTGATCTTTTTCATGCATTACGCGTTGATAATTAGTTAGAAACATGCAACGAGAGCAAGGTTCTCTTTTATTTTCATTTTCTTTTTTTTTTTCTTTCTTTTTTAATCTTTTTATTAACTATACATGCTTGGGGAGAGAAAGAGAGAGAGAGAGAGAGAGAGAGAGAGAGAGAGAGGAATTTTCAATCTTAACTTTTGTATTGCAAATGATAATGTACCCGCAGTCAACTCGACATATATCTATCCCCCCCCTTTACCTTTCCCTTCTTCTCCATCTCCCTGTACTGTATAAAGAATTTCACCACTTAAGTCATGAACAAGCTTTAATCAACGAGTCTTATCCATTAGATATTCAAATATTCCAGGGGTAGGCCTTACAAACATGAACTGTCAAGCTCGGAATCTCTCTCTCGAAGGGAAAAAAGGTATATAAGGAAATCAAGTATGTGTGTGTGTGTGTGTATACGCCTTAGCAGCTACTCTCCAAGAGAGAGAGAGCGAGAGAGAGAGAGAGAGAGAGAGAGAGAGAGAGAGAGACAGCGAAAGAGATGAAGAAAAAACAAAACGATATCTTGGTAAAGGAGAAAAAAAAACTAGCAACTGTAGAGTATAGGAGGGGAGGTATAAAGAAAGGGAAAAAGAAAGAGTAAAAGATTGCTACTGCAACACAGTGTGCTTACTCCGCTGTCCTAAAATTTTTTCCTGCGCTCTTGGCGGACAATAGCCAGGACTCACTGTACACAGCTCGCCTCCAGCTTGGTGTACAGCGAACTCTTCGAACTTAAGCTCTCTCTCTCTCTCTCTCTCTCTCTCTCTCTCTCTCTCTCTCTCTTCTTTCTTTTCTCTTCCTCTCTGTTACGCGAGAGAGCAAGAGCCTGCATAAGGATGAGACGCTCACGTTTTTGCCATTTTATATATATACCCGGAATATAATCCTGCGCGTACATTTGCAACAGCAACAGCAGTAGCAGTAGGAGTATAGCTATGGTCTATACCTTCCTTTTCCACCTTGTGTTCCTTAAGCGCCGTACTACGCCTTGAGTGAGGTAGTGCGCATATATGTATATCATATGCTCGCAATACTACCCTTTCCTTTTTATATATACGTATACCACCAACCCTGTGTGTAATGGATCGGTTGAGGTATATACGAGAAGTCCAAGAAAGAGATTAGCTTTGTATAGTCCTCGTCTTTTTTCTTCTCTACCTTCTTCTTCATCTTCTTTCCTCCCAGCTGTATACCTATAAGTGTACAAAATCCTGGACTTGGACGAAGCTCCTCTTAGAGGTACGTTTTGTATATACTCGCGCGAGTTCCTGTTTTAGCTGTTGGTGGTAGTGTTGTTGTTTTCTGGTGGTTATTCTCCTTCTTCTCTCTCTATTTCTCTTTCTCCTTCCACCAGACTCAAACGATGTTCGTGGATTTTTATCCCAGTACAGAGGAGGAGAAGGGTCTGCTGGTTTTCTCTAAGCTGTTGTGCTTTTTTGTTTTTGTCTTCTCTAACGCCAAACAAGCCTCAGCTTGAATGCAAATTCAACTTTTTCGAAGGCATGTCGTACTTACTCCTTTTCCTTTCCCCTTTCCTTTCTCGCTATAGTCTTTACTGAGTCTTCTGCACGCACTTTGGTGCGGTTATGGATCTAGCAGAGAAGTAGTAACAATATTTGTAAGATAGGAGAATGCTTTATGAAAAAGCTCAGTAAGGTCGTAAAGATTTGAGCTTTTTTATGCAGGGGGTATATAGCTCAATATTCAGTGTGAATAAAATCTCAACCGCCAAACATATAATAAAAAAAAAAAAAAAATACCCTAGTGAAGAGAGTAAAGGTTAAACTTAAAAAAGAAGTATCAGTAAAAGCTCGCGTGCAAGATAGAAAAAAAAATCAGGGCGCCAATAGGTCGTCGCCATGAAGATTATTACATGAGAGAGGGAAGAGAGCTTGCGAATGGCAAGCAAGCAAGCAAGAATCAAAGACTTGCGCAGGCGCATCAAGTCAATCTACGCGGGCGTGTGTTACACGCCGAGTTGAGTCCAGCCCCCCTTCATTGCATGAATATACATATATACATATATAGGATAAGCGAGTGAAGTGAGCGTGATGTAGCCAACAGGTTGCTGCTGCTATAGCTAATGTTTCATAGAATCAGTAGACTATATTATAATGTATGTATATAGATAGAGGGAGAATTGTATATAAGCAAAATTGCCTTGGGCTACTGTTGTACTTTGCTCTTATATATATGTATATACTCTTGCTCTCCTATATATACACGATAGCTTTTGAACGATGCGCAAGTGAGCGAGCATCATTGAGATGGAGATAGAAGCGTATGTATGTATGTATATATATGCACACGAAGTACGATCATCATCATCATCATCATCATCATCATCAACAGCAACAGCAGCAGCTATATACGGCTACATCGGTGCATTAAACTTGCTTGAGGGCACTTATGGGGGATTCAGGATAGGGTGGTAAAGAGAAGTAGGGGGGGGGGAAGAAATAGAAAAGGGATCTCGTGGAACGATCGGCTCGTTTTCGCGCTCGTTCGCGAGAGAGAGCTTTTAGCCGGGAGGATCAGCGTGTGCCGTGCCGTGTGTATATGTCTTAGGAAAACGCTTTCGCTTTTAGAGAGAGAGAGAGAGAGAGAGGAGTGTGCAAGCGTATATAAGCTAAGAGCCGAGAAGGTTACTTCTTCTTCTTCTCTGGATTGAAATCGGCCCTCCCGATGCATCCAATGCCAAGGCCGTCTTTTAATAGACGCCAAGAGGTAAGGAGGAGCAGCAGCAGCAGCAAAAGCAACAGCAACTTATAGCACAAGCATTGACTCTTATATATATATATATATATATATATATATATAGGTACTATATATACGAGAAAGCTAAGAGCGGAACGCGAGAAAGAGATAGAGAGAGAGAGAGAGAGAGAGAGAGAGAAGGTTGTAGTAGTGTAAGGTATGTATATATGCTTCTGCGTGACCGTCCTTAATCATTCCACTTGTTACGATTTATGCATCTATAAATCAGACACCACTGCTCACCTCGATGCACACTCTCTTTCTCTCTACTCTTTTCTCTTTGCTTGAGAAAGAGAGGAAGACTATTTTTCTTTCTCTTTCTCTCTTTGCTGTGTATGACTTTGCCTGAGGGTATATATATATTCTGGAGGGATGATGCAGTCAGTGTACATAGGCATCAGACTTGTTTCGTGATGGGTAAGAGACGGTTTTAAAAGGGGGTAAAGGGGGGGTATGTATGTAAGCTCTTGTATAGTGATAGGTACTGGAATGCCTTATAAAAGTATATGTGGTATGAGTGTGTCCGTCTGTTTAGAGAATCTTATATGCTTGAGATTTTATTTGTACAGGTTTGTTGTTTCTTGAGGGTGCATGACTTTAAGTGAAAATATGGGTCGGGTAAGGGTGAATGCTTGCTTCTGCTGTTGTTGTTGTTCTTCTTCTTCTTTCTTGGATGCTATTATGATGCAGATATTGGTATTCCTTGGAAAATAGGGATTTATTGAAGAAAGCTTTTATATATAGTGGAATATAAAGGGTATAGTGTGCTTTGTCTTTTGAGCAATTAGTCTTTGTATGCTATTCTCGACATATTTTTTCTTTTTTTTTTTTTTTTAAAAGATCATTCTTGTGTCTTGGGATAATTTTTATCTTGAGATTGATTTATTGGATATATCCGAGCTTTAAAGGGGGAGGCAATAAGAAAAGACAAAAATAATTACTAAGGAAAATGTATCAGAGTTTGATGTAAAAGGTATCTTTGATGTATGTTAAATTATGTGCAATCATTAAAGGTTTATATGTACTATTTTCTCTTTTGAAAAAAGGGCGACAGTTTACAATCATTGAATACCTTTGAGTACGAGTTTTTAAAACTAATGCATCTCGACTTGGATCATCGATCACTTTATATCTTCTTCCCCCCCCATTTTATTTCTATTTTTTTTTTTTTTTTTACATTTTAAATGACTTTCTCACAATTCACCAATTCTTTTGATAAAATTACAATTCCTTCCGTCTATTAATGATAAATGTAATTTTTTTTTCTTCAAAAATACACGCCCTCAACATAAAGTAAAAAAGAAAAAAAAACAAGAGCAAATCAGCATGAAATAAGATTTTTTTTTTTAAACTTGAGAAATAGAAAGAGAGAGAGAGAGAGAGAGAGATTTAGGTATATAGAAATGTTTATATGATATTTGAGCTCGTTAAAAAAGAATTACGATTATGCGCGATGTTAATCTCAACGTAATTTCACCTATTCACCATAAATACGATATGTATACCTATAATACGCAGCAATACACACACATTACAACTTGCAACCACGCAATATTCAAGTTTATTATATATACATTATATATCTATATATAACAATTAGCTGTAACTCATGCATAAACAATAATACGCAAGCACATATAGACTTCATAAATTTTTTAATATATATAAGACCTAAGCGCGTCAAGCAATTGAATCGTTATTGAAGTTAGGTATATAGAGGTGAAAGAAAAAAGAATTAATTATTCGCTAAGTCTAAGTCAGAATTTAGCCTCTATATTATATAGCGGTGGTGGTGGTGGTGGTGGAGGTAGGTGGTATATTACCGCGAATCATGAAAAAGCCTCCCCTTCTCCTGCGAGTAATAACGATCAGTATATATATAACGCGTAGTATATAAAGTTAAAAGTCCAGTTGTGCGCATGTGTTTATGAATACATATATACGTATATATAAGTAGGTATAAAGCCACGCCTTAGATATTATAAAAATTTGCAATTCAATTGTTCATATGCTGCTACTACTACTACTACTACTACTACTACTACTATTGCCCCCCTCCGGGAAAAAGGCGTGTTAATTATTATTCGTATTATAAGGTTTTTACCGGAGAAATAAGTAAAATTACTCTATCAAGTTTCGCGGTGATTATAAAAAGATAAAAGAAATACCGAGAGTTTAAAATAAATTTTTTTTTACTTTGGTGTGTATCATCATAATAATACATATATGAACACCTCTCTTGTGTAAAAATCCATTGACATGATACGTGTCGCATTACACGAGGATGTATGTATGTGCACCTTTATAAATGAGTCTCCATCAGTCGTAATATACACAATAGCTAGCCATATCTTATGCCCGCAGACATAGTCCAGTCTCATCTCATAATACACTCCTTCATCCCTTTCATTTTTTCTCTGTGATCTTAAGGTGAGAGAGAGAAAGAACGGACTACACTTGGAATAAATATCCCGCAACGTTCCATCCACGAATGCGCGCTCTGTAATCATCTCACAGGCGCTATATCCTATATACAACTATATATATATATATACAGTTAAAACTCCCTTGTGTATATAGCTCTCTGGCTTTGTCATTTTCAAGCGCAAGAGGATCTTTCTTAACTCTATATCCTACTACTATGCAGTACTAGCGGAAGCTATTATATACCAAAGCAAGAGGCGCGAGGTTTTACTATATAGTATAAAGAGTAAAAGATAATATAACGAAAGAGAAGGGTCGATTAATGGAGGGATGATGAGCTACAAGTAGTCTTAGTCTGTAATGTTTTTTTTTCTTTTTTTTTTTTTTTTTGCTTGCTTGCTTGCTTGCTTGTGCTTCGCGGTTTTTCTTATACTACCTTTTTCCGGGATCGTGATGCGACGCCCTCGGTGAGAGAGAGAGAGAGAGACTTGGACTTCTATATACTCTGTATATCCGGTCGCACCTAGTAGTTGTTGTATTATCTATTAACGCTACTACTGCTACCGACTGTAATGAAAGTAATCGGTAAAATTCTTAAGAAAAAAAGAAATATTAATTTTATATCTTAGATTTTCTGACGTTGAATTAAATTTATTCGACTAATTGGACATTCTTCGTGGTATAAAATAAAATCATTGATTAGAATTCGTTGAAGCTATATTTTAATTCAACGATTATATTTTGAAATCAAGTTTTGATTGCTATATGGTTATACATATATAGGATTACATTGTATTGTTAGTCTTTAATATACACACACCCGTAGAGCTATATCATGTTCATCTATTCACCTTTATAGCTTGACTTGATTCTATTCACTTTTCATTGGTCGGCTAATATCACTGAAGAGTATACTTCACTTTATATATAGTACCCCCTTTTTTTCCTATTGTTGCACTTTACGAGATCAAGGCTTTTGTATTCTTATAATACAAAGACAGTTATAAATTCGATGTATCGGATATATACCTATAGGTGCACTTTGATAATGTTACTCATCTTGCCGCCGCTTCTTTGCTTACGACTATTTATTATCTGAGAATTTTTATTTGAAGCTAATTACTACGTATAGTTGGAAACTGATCTTAAAGGAAAATTTATCAAGTAACGTTAATTTTAATTTTTAAAGTGTTTTTTTCTGAGATTTTCAAAAATTAATCTTTAGGATAAATTAAATTTACAAATAGAGCTACTTGCATTCACATTAATTTATTTAATTCTGGCATTTTTACCATGTACTAAAGTGAGATCTTCTTACTAAGTAGCAAAAAGAAATATAGAAAAAGCACGCAAGTATTTAAGTATACTTAATACAAAATATCATGTAAATTTTACGGACGGATTTTTATCTCAAACGAACGTCATAAGACGACTATGCGATTAATGAAGATCCATAACGAATATACCTTGAAATATATATATATATATATATACATAGTATCGCGAAAAATAGTATGCATAGAGCTTAGCGCATATTTCTCACAGCCATATGCACACGCATTTAATGCTGCTGCTTCTACTGCAATTAAATCTTTGCTTTGCTCCATACTCATCGTCGTTACTTCCTCATCCTTACGGATAATCTAATCGAAAAAAAAAAAATCAAACGCGACGCGGTTATTACGCGTTAGAAAGATCGACGCCCTGAGTGAAATACACACGTATAAGAGAGAAAAATGATCGTTGCTCTGTGGATCGTGTATACAGTTAGAAAAGATCCGCCCGGGCAAGCAGGAAACTCGTATAGAAAAAAAAACATCGCAAGACACAAGCTAATACCAAAGTAGATATCTTTCTCTTTTGCAAGCTTATTTTTTTCTTTTTTATTTTAATTTTTCTTTTTATTTTGTTACAGTATATGATGAACCGATGGTGTATATTATACGGCATGCGCGATCGCACACAAGCTTCTCTTTCTCTCTCGTCATGCTGGATCGAAGCGCGTCCTCTTGGATATCTCCTTTGGTACGCTAATCGGAGCTCTACTTCCTTCTTCTACTATTACTACATGCCAGGTAAGCTTTTTTTTTTTCTTTTTTCTTTCCTTTTTTTTTCTAACCGCACTGATACCGTTTCTCGGTGCAAAACTGGTTAATCGAGGGTAAGCTTGGTAATAGAAGGAGGAGAAAAGTTGTTTTTGCTGTATAGAGAGAGTAAAGTAGAGTTTAGTTGAAAATTCAAGAGCGCGTGTACTTCATATACATACATGTAAGATGGTACTGTATGTTCTAAACCCTAGATCTCTATATATGTATGTATGTATGTATGTATCGTATGTATGTATATCCGCGTGTTTTTCGTAAGAGAGAAATAGAGAAAAGATCGAGTGCTAAATTCGACTTTACTCCGATATATCTCTTTCTCTTACTAGCTTCTTTGGCTATATACCAGATTTAAAGATTAGTCAGACGTATAGAGAATTCCTGTTTTACTAAAGCTTTACACACACACACACACACATACACACATACAACACCAAGAAAGATATTCATCTCTTTTAGCCGCTATCCGAAGAACCGGAATAGGAGCAAGTAAAGAGGGATTAGCTTTCAGGAGAGAGAGAGAGAGAGAGAGAGAGAGCGGCTTCTTTTTACCCATAATTATGTATATGTAGGTATATTTGATATCAGTCGAAATCGAACTAATGCGTCGTAACAAATCGCAATAACATACATACATACATACATACACACACGATCGATATTTACCTATAGGTACATGTATGTATGTATGCACGTGTTTACCCTTGTCATTTTTTATATACCTTTAAGCGAAAATACAAATACACGTATAGTAAGGATACGCTTCAAAGGAGGCGTCTCGTATACAAACTTTGAAGCAGCAGCAGCAACAGCAGTATACTACAGCTTGCGCGGTGCCTTTTTTGCCAGCTATACCTAAGATATATACTGTACAAACGCGTATACTGAAACACTTTTCATAGTCCATTGGATTTACGGTTAAGCGCTTACTCGTCAAAGTACACATGCACACACACATGATAATAGTCTCAAAGGTAAAACATTTGAGAGCAAAGCCGAAGGTGGGTATATAATAATATATAAGCTGACAGGCGGTATATTTATTGGCAAGCGAAAAGGTCCGTCTATCTACTTCTACCTATATATCTCTTTCCCTCCTATCCGCAGTATTTGCCAAAGAGAGAGAGAGAGAGAGAGAGAGAGAGAGAGGCTTTTAAAAAGCCACAGCATAAGAACACATCTCGCGCGCACGCTGATATCTCTGTGTCATCGTCGTCGTATGTACGTCCAAGCAAGCAAGCATTATATGGTACCCCTGTCTTCTTTTTATTTTTATTTTTTCTTTCACCCCATGGTACATGTGCCATATAGGTACATAAGATGAGGAGCGGTGCGCCGGCATTACCTCGCGTTGAGAGGTGTGTGCTATACGCTCCTGTCATTATTCACTTTCAGTCAGTCAGTCAGTCAGTGAGAAAGAGAGGCGGCGGTTTTACTTGCTGTGATTGACGGACGTCCGATCGCGATAAAACGGATCTTGCAAAGTTGAAGCTGTGTGTGTGTGTGTGTGTGTGTGTGTGTGTGTGGATCTTCACGCTATACGTTAACCTTACTATGTGCTTACATTAACCGCCTACTATTTGTTACATTTATATATGTAGGTGTAGAGTTGGAGAGTAATCCAATTGACGGTGAATGTCGAATTTTCGAAAAAGAGAGGTGCTTGTGTGATGGTGTATATAAAACTTGAATGAGCGTATCTCGTTTTGCTTGGCTTTATCGGATAGCCAACAACAAATTGCTGACGTTTCGTATATTATATATGGAAGTTGATGTATATGTGGGTTGTTGTGTGTTATGTTATGTGCCTACTTATTCTGATTGTCGCATTTTGATTGAAGAATATGATAAATTTCGTTGATGATGTAGAAGACACAATTTTTTTTTTTTTTTCGTTTTCTTTTATTGTATATAAAACCTGTTTTTGAAAAGATGATGGTGATAAATTTTTCCGGCACAGATTTATCACCCAGTAATTTCCCTTGATGTCTGTCATTAAAGTCATTTTTCTTTTTTTTCTTCTTTTTTTTCTTCTTTTTTTTCTTCTTTCTTTCTTCATTTCTTTTTTGTTGTAAATTATGAATGAAGATGCAACTGTATACAGATTAAAGTCTGGTCAATTAAGATTAATCGAATTATAATTTAAGAAACTTACAAGATGAAAAATAGACTACAACTTGATAATAATAATAAGCATATATATGCCTTTAAGGATTAATTTTCATATTATTTTTTTCTTCTTAAATTCCAACACGTACACAAATGCTTATAGTATGATGCTACTTTTAAAAAAGATCTTCTATATTCCTATCTTTTCTTACAGTACATTACAAAAAAAAAAAAAAAAATAAGAAAAGAAAGGAAAAAGAAAAGAAAAAGAAGAGTGGAATGCTTTTGAAATAAAAAAAAAAGATAAGTCAAAATTGGGTCTCTCTCTATCTGTGTCTTGCACTGTGCAGTCGTACAGAACAAAAAGCCGCGTCGCGTTCAAGTAAAAGTAGAGACATTGAAAGAAGTATAGTATAACTATACGGTAAGGCGCTTTAAGAAAACGAGCCAACAAATAAAATTTTCAACCTTCTCTCTTTCTTTCTCAAACTCAGCCTGCGCAAGAGGCAATCACAACAACAACGACTACGACTACTACTACTTCTTACCATTACTACTACGTTAGTCGCGACCCAAATGTCTCTCGTCGAAAAAGGAAAAAAAAAATTTTAAAAAAGAAAAGAATAAAGGAGTTGGACTGTGTATGTCGCGAGAGCGCAGCGAAAAAGGTACATAGTATATAGAAGCTACACGTGGACTAAAGTCTGTCTTTGAGTATACATGTAAGTAGTAAGTAATAGTAGTGGTGGTGTTCTGTTCGACAGACCAAGTCTGCTCACTCGCTTACTTACTTACTTACTTACTTACTTGTGCTATAGCTATAGTCTTATATAGTGATAAAGAGAGAAAGAGACGGCACAGCAAGTAAGAGAACAGACGTAACGGGACTAAAAGCGCGGGTGAGTGTAAGAGTAGAGACCTATATATATGTATATAAAAACTCCATGGTATAAGTACAGCAAGAGAGAGAGCGACAACGAAGTCTCCCATAAGTAAAGAGTACGCGATAGCCCTCGGTCGAAACTACCGGGCGCATTTGCTGATGCTGTTGCTGCAGCAGTGACTGCTACCTTCTCTGGTCCCCACGTTGTCACGGAGGGTATACAAGAGAGAGGGACCGAAGAGAGAACTGATTGAGAATAAGAAGGAGGGAGAATGGGCAGGAGGAGGAGGAAGAGGTGATTAATTGTTTCGTGAATTCGCCTAGCGGTGAATCACGCGAAGGCCTTTGGGACGCGTCACCGTTATACGTTACCTCTTTCTCTATTTAGCTCTCTTTCTCTTTTTCAGATTGTATATAATGTAACAGGCTTCTCATCTCTCTCTCACTCTCGCGCGTGTGTTGGAGCTTCCGCTAATCACGCCAATCTAAGCCGCTACCATCACTGGGGTTATTAAGTCGAGGTCGCTGTTGCTTTTTCTCTTTATGTATAGCGCCGGCAATAATGCCGCTCTTGCATTTTGTGTCTTTAGGTAGATAGCTCCTTTGAGAGTGAACATGTAGGTATAGTACACCTCCGGGCGGCCCTGTCTATCTCTTACTGCTTTTCATACTCCCTTCTTCACTACTCCTAATACATTTTCTTCTATCTTGTGCTGAACTTAGGATGCGAAAAAGAAAAATAAAGGGGTAGGGGGATTAAGCGCAGCTACGACGACGACGACCTTTGTGACACACCGCACGCGTATAAAAGAAGAGACGAGGACCTCGCGGATATATTTTTTCTCATCGATCATCATCATCATCATTATTATCATCTTGGCAACCCACGCGTTTCTTTACTCTCTTCTTTTCTCTCTCTCTTTTATCCTCCTTATTCTCCCAGCATGTTCGTTTCAGGATTGGTTTTCTTTTTTCTTGTATACACTCGCATATCTTCCTCGTGGTCGCGCCAAGCAAGAGAACGCAGTCGCGAGGAAAGCAACACGCAGCTGCGGGATGATAGAGTTTCTGAGAAAGGATAAGACGACTTGGTAGTGGTAGTATAGTGATGATGATGATGATGACGATGTCGGCGTGTGCGTTAGATATAAGACTTGCGTGTGACTATTATATTCGTATTGAGGAGGTGAGATTGTCTAGTACAGTTATTACTTGTATTATCGGTGAAATATGTGTTCGAGTTTTAGGAGATAGGTATAGACTGTGATGCAAACTTGCAAACATTTTGAATATATAGAGCTTCTTGGAGGTGTGTACATTAATGTTGAGAATTATAGAGCGTGCGTGTGTATGTATGTATATTTTTGTAATTCATGATATTTTACATGATATCAGATATATGTGCATGTATTTACTTGTAAACGCGAAGTATTTTTAGAATTTACGAGTTATTCGCGCTGAGGATATAAAATACAGCTCGTCTCAATTTACCTAAAATAAACGAAATCCTCTTAAAAACATAAATATATAAATAAATAAAATAAGATGAAAATTAAGAAAAAAAAATGCATTAAATCATTATTATACAAGTAGAGAAAATAAAATTGTAATTACCGCGGCAGCTCGCGAATGATAAGCCGTATGCTCATCGTTTTGTATCATAAAATTTAATCGATCATCTTTTTTTATTTTGTATTTATAAGCACACACACACACACACACATATACATATAAAACCCCACCCTTGCGTGATCACATTTATATATAGGTTCTCAAGATGGATATAATAAATTAAATATAATTAAATCGAATTCAAATCGGCAAATATAATCGAACGATGAGGATGAGGATGAGGATGATGATGATGATGATGAGCGTATATGTATACGTATAAGCTTTTAAAACTATTGCGTGCATGCGTGCGTGTATTTCTTATACCGATCGTTCGCATAGTCAATTTGACGTGTGTCCTCGCTCTATAGTATAGACTACATACATCACACTCCGTCGCGCCAAAGCTTAATTAAAAGCAATGAAAAGAGTTATACGCGAATCAGTTTATAGTACGTATTAATACCTGAAAGAGAGTGAAAGAGGGGGAGTATAATATTCTCGTACTTGCAACCAGTAGTAAGAGAGGAAAAGAACAAGATATAAGGCCCTACGTACGTGTATGGGCCGAAAGCACAGCTATATACAAGCACGTGTAAGGCTCTTTGCAAGCGATCGGTAACGCGACTGCACGTATCATCAAGGAAAGCCAACCACTCTCTCGCGTATACATATAGTACCGAGTGCAGTACATACATTCAACTTAGGTCTCCTCTCCTTTACAACCGGTGCATATATAAAGGCCAGTAGCAACTAAGGTCCCACCGTCAAGAAAGAAAGAGAGAACACAAATAGGTCACGAAAACGTGAGTGCACATAGAATGTCAATTAAGCTCGGGCACACAGTAAAGAGCATTACTGCTATGTTATGTATATGTATGTATATGTACGTGAATGGAAGTGGGAGGGTTGGTACCAGCTGGTAACCGTAGTAATCTAATATATAAGACTACGGGACCAGTAGAAGAAGAAAAAATAAAAGGACGACGAGAAAGGGCAAGCAGAAATGAGCAGCAGCATAGGTCGTTAGGTATATTTGCGTATGGAAAAACCGAGCAAGCTACCCGCTATTCGCTTTTTTACATCATCTATACATATAGTCGCACGATATCTTATTATTCAATATGGCCTCGTGTGCCTAGAGATTGGAATATTGTTTTAAAGGTCAGGGAATGTGTCTGTCCTCGTGTGGTAAAATGATAATGATGATGATGATGATGATGAACTGGGTGGTCCATTTCTTGGTTGGTCAGTCAGTTGATGGTACGAGAATGATTGGGCGCTTTCCTTTACGTACGTACCTATGTATATGTGTAATGTGTGCTACCGACTAATGGCTCATCCATGTGAAATTGCAATTTGCGCTTGTGTATATATAATACAAAGTCCTCCCTGCACGGAGAAGAAGTAAAGTTGATAAAAAAGGGAGAGAACGTGTCCGAGTCGTAAAGCGCATTGCTGAGCTTAAGGTTTCTCTGTATGCATATATATATACACCTCTATATCTGTGTATCTGTGTATATGGTACCAGCTGTGGTTTTCGAGTCTAACTGTTTTATATGTATAGGTATACGCGTCAGCATATATATGTATATGTATAACGTTTTGCTTAATGTACGTAAGCACAGGAAATAATTTGAAGGCAGCGGAGATATGGTATATATATATATATATAGAGTATAGTGCAGGAGAATTAAACTTATGAGTCTTGCGGGGAGGGAACTATGAGGGTCTTAATTGATCCATCAGACTATCTCTCACTATATACACACAGACAGGATTGCGTACATTAAGTCATAACTGTAATCGACTTTATTTGTTAAAAGTCAGTTTGTGGGAAGAAATTAAGATACATATATATGTAGGTGTATTATAATGGGCATCAGAGAGTCATAAGCGACATCAAAGTATATACATACCTACAAATCAGTGAAATTAAATAACATAGTATATCTGTATACGTATACTGAGACTAATGTATTATTATAAATGTCAGGATATTATTAATTATCCTAAATAATTATTTCTTTTATTCTGCAAGAGCACCTAGCTATAAATTTTATAATAGACAAAAGAGTCATATAACATATAACAGAGCATATACCCCCAAAAAGCACACGCACACACGCGGTATACGTGCATTGTCGCGCATTCCATTCACCTCCTACTCCACCTTCATTTTTTTTTTTTTTTTTTTATTATAACTATATACCTACTCCGAATGAACGGATTACTGTTACACATACGTCGTCTGACTATTTAATCAGTCCTCATTATACCCCCAAAGCCTTACTTCACTTATAGTCACAGAAAGAGAACCATTTTAATTGAGACTCACACAATATCCTATACCATCCACCAGCCTATTTTAAATACACGTATATATACGCCTAAATAGTATAGTTATACAATCAAGCTCACGACAGTAGTAGCAGCAGTAGTATAATATAGTATATAGGAGCAGACCAAATCTTTTTCTCTCCGCGTGACGCGGCGGAACGAACGATCACACAGAGAAAGGTCAGTTAGTTATATGCATAGGCCCTTACGGCATTCACAAGAGAGGGTATAAGGGGAGATTTTTATAGTCTCACGTTGTGTCCGACGTTCTATATGTATAAGAGACCGATAATAGGCGAACGCTAGAAGTAAAAAGGACGTATACTATATATATATATATATACTTTTAGTTTGATCTTAAGATGTGCTATCGGTGTATCCTTGTATATATTTTCTACAGCAGGACCTTCACATTTATATATAGGGTCTCTAAATGACGGAAGCGAGGTCTGCTTAGGATAAAAAGAGAAAGAGAGGAAGAGAAGGGGGATGAAGAAATACGTTTGAAAGTAGGACTCGGCCAGTGTAGCTTTCAGACGCTCGATTTCCGTTTCGATTATTCGTTAACGGTATTTAACGAGAGAGAGAGAGAAATATAGCGTGTGCGCTTATACTCGGCTGTAATACGGTGCAATGTGGTTGTGGTGGTGGTGGTGGTGGGCTATTGCTAGTTAAAACTTATTGGATTATGAATATTCATAAATGTGCAATTTTATAGGCGTTAAGGCTTTGTGGATTCTGAATAGATTATAGAGTATAGTTGTATAGTATAGTGGGGGAGAAAAGAAGTTTGCATTCTCAGTCGGTAACGTCATTCAAGTGCAAGGTGAAGGTGAAAAAGGCTTGGTTATACATTTTTTTTCCGTTACGTGTTATATGTATTCTTGCGGAAAAGAAAAATAAAAAAAGAATGAAAATAATTAACATAGACTTTATGTGTTACATGCTAATGTCATTCAAATTGTTGATGTTTAAAAAAAAAAAAAAAAAAAAAAAAAAAAAAAAAAAAAAAAAAAAAAAAAAAAAAAAAAAAAAAAAAAAAAAAAAAAAAAAAAAAAAAAAAAAATTATCGGGTATATGGTATGCTTAATTAACTCATCGTTTTCTCTCTCTCTCTCTCTACTACCTGTCAGCATCTTCCGTTATTTTTCATGTTTTTTTTTTTTCATCCTATACGCTTCAATAAACGAAATACATATAACCAATTTTATTTAATTTCTAGATGTAATTTCAAACTCGAGATTATATTATTCAAATTATCACAGTATACCTATATACCAAGAAATATAATCAAACACAAAACTATACACTCATACCTATCATCTACAAAAAATAAATTCTTCAATTTTAATTTATTTACATTATATACATCTACATTTTCATTAAAAACATTATCTTAAATTTATATAATTTTACCATCATTATATTTGCTCTCAAAATAAACTTAAACATAAAATAATCATCTATGACAATCTTATTCAAATCGTTTTCCTTAATCTCCCACAGCACGTAATTATTACTGCTACTGTAATGCCGCAAGAAAACTATAACCATAAGTCGCGAAAGGACGACGACTATACGACGACGACGAGTAAGATGACGAAGACGATACGCCGTAGGGTATAGACAGAAGCGACTGTATGTTCATACACCTATATATAATATGTATGTGTGTATCCCACTTGAAAATTCTCCGCAGAGAGAAAGAGAACCTTTACACATAACACATATCTATATTCTTCTGCCATTCTTACCTGACATAACTGCAAACACACATACACATAAATACATACACACCGCAGAAGTAACAAACGCAATACACAAGAATTTAGTTCAAACAACGGCAAAGCTATTCGACATAAGGCACATATTATACACATATTATGAGTATAAACATACAATATATCTATATATTGTATAGTACACTAGAGCTTAAGTTGAGCTGAGTTGATAGAGCAGCAGCTAGAGCGAGATCTTATAAAATCAAGCGTAAGCGCAACCAAGCGAGAAATTTACTTTGGCTCGGTGATTCGCCTGATGCGTACTTGGTACTACATACTATATCTTCACTAAAAGGCCTATACGCTATATCTTCGTGATACGCCTGTAAACATCGCGTCTCCCTGCGGGTAAAAAAAAAAGAAAAAAAAATTCGATGTGAAGGCGAGCCGTGCGTGCTTGCATGTATCTATATACATAGGGATACACACGCTGACGCTATTAATTTGCAAATCGAGAAGAAAATTGGATAGAAAAGTTATACGTATACATCCTAGAGTAGGACGTTAAAAAGTAACGACCAACAAAATGTATACGCTTGGTATGTAGGCATAGGTATAGATTATACAGGTACCTATATATAACGAATAACTTGGAACTTTATATATTTTTGGCGATTACGTCACGGGCTTAATTAGGATAATGATGATGGTCATAAAAGGATGCTGCTTATACTCATACAAAGAGATAGAGATGAGGTTGGGAACCAATCTCAAAACGGTCCTCCTCTCTATAACGGCCTAGCCCAAGGGGCTTAATGATTCCCCTGGCTTTGGATTTATGATCGCACACACACACACACATATATATGCGTTCTTCTACCTCCTCCTCCTCCTTCTTACCCCCACACACACACACTTCTTTCTCTCACCGATTATAGAAGATACAGAGTCAAGAGAGCCCATGGCGGGAGAAAGAGAGCCATAAGTGTAACGGTGTTAAAACGCGTTCTCCCCGTTCCGTTGTATGTATACGGTCCACTAAGTTTTCTCTCCCTCCTTACCATCCACTTTTTACTTCTTCTCTTTACTAGCTGCTTGCTGCTGCTGTTACCTTCCTTTACCTCAATTTTTTTTTTTTTTTTTTTTTGCAAAACAGAGTGTGCGCTTTCTTCATTTGGAGTCGTATAAGTCCTACCGTCCGCTTCCGCGTTAGTAGTACCAACACCAAATTCCGGATCGCTTTAAGGTTTATCTCCCCCTTTTCCCCCACCTTTTATACCCTATAGTGAGAATAAATACACAATCGATATATATAGGTACCTACTATCGACTAAAATCGGACTAAAAGCACTGAATCTGATTTGCATGGAGGGCATTCCTATACTATCCTCTTTCGCCCTAGAACCTTTTTTTTCTTCTTTCTCTGTTTTTTACTAAAACTTTGGTAAAGGAGAGAGAAGAGAAGGTCTGGCGACCATAGAGAGAAAAAGTCTCCCTGCTGCTGCTCGTTTGTAACGGGTCTCTCTTTTTCTCTTTGGTAGATATACGTGCGCGAATTTTCGTTTCTGCGCAAAATCTACAGTACTATACATACACACATACGTTTACGTATATACATATACACACATACACACATACGTTGTGTATATGGTATTTAGAGTATTTTATCTTTCGCGTGCGAGAAAGAGATGCCTTTTTGCTGTTTTACCGATTCGTTTCTAACTGTATGTACCTGCACTTTGAATTTTCTCTCTCTCTCTCCCCCTCTCTTCTCTCTGTGTTCAGCTAGTTTTATGACCAATCTATATACCTATATGGTTTTACATATTATATAGTAGGTATATTGCAAAATTTATTATTGTTGTACGGTTGTTTTGACGCGTCGCGCTAATGAAATGCAGGCTCATGCGCGCATGCTGCTGTTCCTGTACTACTATACCGCGTGAAACTTACTGTATAGACTCACGCGTTTTATGATTAATGAGCCAAGGCAAGGAGAAATTACCCTGCAGCCCATGGTATTATCATTTCTTATAGTATATAATATGAACATACTCGTGTGTCCGAAGAGAAAGAGAAGGAGAGAGAGAGAGACATGTAGAAAAAAATTACGCAACGAAAATCCGTAATAGTTTTTCTGCTGATTAATGGCTGTAAGAATATGTATACACTGCACTTGGGAGGGCTTTCCTTTTATATACTGCATCGTAAAAGTGACGAGTGTTTTTGCGTGGTATGATAATTTTGAAATATTTTTCATTTTTTTCTTATTTTTTCTTTTTTTTTGCTATTGCTTTGATGAGCTTGTTTTTCAAACAACGTTAATGATGGTACAAATTATTATTTATTTATGATGAATATTTGAGGGATATATGTTTTTACATGTATAAAGCGTATAAAGAGAAACAAGAAATTAATATTTTGACAGATATTAAAATGTATTGACTAGGTAATGAGAGGGTTATAATATAGTCTAAAAAAAAAAATTCAAGAAATATATATCTAAGGCTATATCTAGAACACATTATAATGAAAAATAGTTGCCCTAGTTGAATGTATACCAAAAAAAAAGAAGAAGAAGAAAGAAAAAAAAAAAGAAATCGATGGAGAGTAAGATACGATCTCGATCGTTTTATCGAGACTTACGATCGTAATCTATTACGAGAGATAGAGAGAGAGAGAGAGAGAGGTTGCCGATACAAATGCCCAGGAGGACGTAATTATGAGAAAGAGGGAAAGAGAGAGATAGAGGGGGGAGGGTTGAGATAGAGCTTAGAAAGAAAATCTGTGTGTGAAAGCAACATATAGACAGGGCAGCCTAAGAAACACTACCGCAGGCGTAACATCGCACGCGTATGGCACGGTATAATCCACCCACAGCAGCAGCAGCACAGGTAATTAGAGGCGCGCGCCCACGAAGAGATAGAGAGAGAACTTTACGAACTCCTTGCTTTTCTTATATACACATATCCCTTGTGAGTTGGTATATATATTAAACACAAGTGTACATCGAAAAAAAAATCACGACGTAAAGAAAGGGGGCCAAGAGCGAGGTCTTTGAGAGAGAGAGAGCCAAGTTAAGAAAAGAGATACTTTCCCGCGGACAATGTCGCGATCTTGCTCTTTCTCTCTTCTCCTGATGTAATTGGCGTAAATTATCCCGATCGACCTCGTTCCCTAGGCTCTATTCGATATATCTCTTCTACAAAAGAGTGAGTGAGAGAGAAAGAGATCGGTTAGTACGATCCGCGCCTAGACACCGAGAGGAGATATACCCTACCTACCTACCTACCTACCTACCGATCGATCGTGTTTCATCGGACCTCAAAACCGTTAATCGATCAATTTGCAAGCAGTAGGGTATATGTATACCTACCTACCCACCATCAGCATCACCACCATCACCGCAGTAGTAAGATCAGCAGCAGCAACAGCAGTAGTAGTAGTAGTGCAACTGCCCCGTTATCGATCCATTGATCCCGATCTACATTACGCTCTCAAACTATATGGCAATTTTTTTTTAAACTAGCTATCTACCTAGCTAGCTAGCTCCATGTGTATATAAATTTTTATATATCAGCTATATGTATGTATATATGTGTATGTTTATACATAAAATGTGAAAGAGAGTACAAAAAAAAATATATATATATATATATATATATATATATATATATATATATATATAACGCCACCACATACATGCACCACACTCTCTTATCTTTACCGGATGCGGACTTGATCTTTCTATATAGGTATGCGTGTGTATGTTATGGGGCTACTATGATCATTAAACGAGTTCTTTTGCACACTTATACTCATAAAAAAAAAATAAAAAAATAAAAAATAAAGGGAGGAAAAAAACTAAGCTGTTGGTATAGAGAGATGCCAGAGCGCGTCGCGATCTTCAATTTTACTGACGCTTCTTCTTTATTTTTTGTCCTTTTAGACTTGCAACTCCACGCGTATCCTATATGTTTATCCTATAATGTCCTTCCTGTTGTCACGGAAGGAGAGACAGAGAAAAAGAGAAAGAAAGAAAGAAAGTTGATTAGCGAGACGGTCGCGCTATGTGCAGCAAGTATATATAGGCAAGAGGGGTGAGACGAAATGACTGTTACTACTGCTACTTAACGTTAACTCATCATAATACCTATATGAGAGAGTTAGGAGACTAACCGTGGTCTAACGATGATATAATTAGTCTTTTTTTTCTCCTCTTCTTCTTCTTCTTCTTCTTCTTCTTCTTTTTTTTAAGTGTTGTTAGGAAGAACTTGGAACTAGCCTTTTCAAGTTATAATTTTGTGTTATCTATATGTTATATAAAGGATCTTTTTTCGTCTTCTTTTATTTTTTCAACATTATTACAGCTTATTTCGATTAACTCTCTTAAAAAAAGAGTGAAAAAAAATTATTTCTCCTTCTTGATATATGTATATATTCCCATATATATATATTTATAGATGAAACAAAATTGATAGTTCGACGACTCATTATACACGAACGTAAGGTAATAAAAACTACCGACTTCCTTTCTACTCTCTTCGATCATCATCTTCAAATGCGATATCTTCTGTATTTAAAAAATAAAAGCTTCAATCTCATAAAAAAAAAATTCTTATTCCAAGTGAAATACAAATACATACATTCACATAGACACATATACCTACTATTGGCAAAAGGTGTCTCAAATATCCTTTGGGGATCTCGTTTGTTGGATCGACATGCATTTCCGTTGGAAAGAACGGATTGAGAAAAAGAAAAAAGGATCGATGTGCTTGGCAGTGAAGAAGAAGAAGAAGAAAAAGCTTCGTCTGTATAAATGCAAAGTCTGCCGAAAGCTGCCAATCGGCAGCAAGAGTGACGAACGTATACCTATATATATATATATATAGCTATAGAAAGAACTTGTGAAAGAAAGAAAGAAAGAGAGTGTATAGTATATACCAGGTAAGCTTGCGGACACTCGAGTTGTAATTGAATTCCAATAGGTCTCAGGGATGCGAGAGATTCTACACCTGCGCCTCACGCTTCTTCGATTTCTCAGTACACTCATACATACATACACACAGATATATATTCTTATTTGGTTGGTCTCTGGACTGGTAGACTTCGCGACAAACTTATATATATAGTACGCCGAGAAAAGTGGAGGTGTATGGTCTCTGATCAAAAAAGAACTAAAAAAAAAAAAAAAAAAGAAAAAAAAATAGAAATAGAAGAAACAAAATAAAGGAGGTGAAGACGTGTTGGCGTACAGGTATATAGCTACACACCAAAGCGTTCAGTATAATAAGTATAAATACGGCGTGAAGAGAGACATGCATATGCATTACCACAAGAGAAGCGTATGTATAAATGTATATGTATAAATGTATGTATGAATGTATGTATAGAAAAAGAGAGAGAGAGAGAGAGATGGAAGGAGGAGGAGGAGGAGGAGGAGGAGAGTGGAGCTGTAAGGATAGTCAGCCGCTTCAGTGAGTGTCTTGGTCAGGGCTGCGAGCACGAGGCTCACTCTCTTACTCTATCTCTCTTTTTCTCTAGCTCGCGCTCACGGGGTCAATGTCCAGGCGGCGCCTAAGATCCTCCGTAGACCGTGTGCACCTCTCTCTCTCTCTCTCTCTCTCTCTCTCTCTTTCGCTTCGTCTCGCTTACTCGTTCTCTCTATATGTATCCAACTCGCGAGCACACGGTAGAGCAAACGAGGCAGATAGGTATAAGGTAGTATAGGTAGGTAAGAAAGAGAGAGAGATAGAAAACTAAAATGAGCTCGCTCGCTCGCGCGCGCCAAGAAGAGAAGATAGTGGGGCAGGTCGTGCCAACTCTCTGGATGGAAGAAGTAGAAAAAAAAAACGATCCCTAATTTAATGGGCCGATCGAGATCATCTCTTTCTCTTCTTCTCTCTCTCTCTCTCTCTTTACCCTCGAGATCTCTCGATTGTGGTATATATCAGTTCTCTACCGTCGTCTTTTCTCTCCCTATCCTATCTCTCTCTTTTATTCTCCTACTACTATTTCTTCTTTTGCAATGCCACCCTCTTACTTATACTCCCTCACTTTATTTTATTTCTTCTTTTTTTCTTCAATTCTCTCAGTAGACTTTTTGAGCCTCTTCTCGGGTTACTATATACTGCAGCGCACTGAAGAAGGACTGCGCAAGAGATCTCTTCTCTGTTTGCCTTCTCTCTAAAGATCTTTTCTCGCTCGCGCCTTGTTCACTATCACGCGGGGAAATTCTCTCTCTCTCTTTCTCTCTTGGTCGAATTAGCTAATTTGTTCTGCGCGAAAGACTTACTTTTTTTCTTTCTCTTTCTCTTTCTTTAATTTGATTATTTTTTCATTCTCTTTTTTTTTCTTTTCAACTCGGCTGTGTTTTTCGAGTAATGATTACAGTGAAATCGGTGCTTGATCTAGGATTATATTATTATTATTTCTCATTTTCTTTTACACATACATACATACATACATACTTATGTATTATATCTATATACCTACTATATACGATTCGTTAAGGAATTCGAACGAAGCCCTCCCACTCTCTTTCTTGATATTTAACTTGTGTGAGCTACAACCTACTACTACTATTCAGATGCTTATCTGAGATTCACCACGCTCTTCTTACACGTATATACATACATGAGTATAAGATGTGTCTCGTTATTTATTTTGACGAAGGAAATAAAATAAAATAAAAAAAAAAGATATAGGCAATATAAGAGAGTACGGGCGTTGAGTAGCTCTATACAAACGCATACACAACATAATATATTATATATCGCGGTAGATACTATCGTATATATATACCTATAACTGATGAATTAAAAAGTCGCTCACTCGTCTTTAACGATCTTCTGATTTATTTGTCAAGCAGTAGTCTCGAGAAATGTATATCTCATCTTGTGTATATAGCTTTTCCTTTCATAGGGCCTCTTTGCTTTTCTCTCCATCTTCTTTTCTATTTTCTCTCTCTCTCTTTCTTAACTTCAAGAGACGTGTGTGCCTTCTCCGATTGCTCCGATAGCAGCAGCAGCGCAAAGGGATTTCATTCCAATTTTCTAGATAATTCGAGTCTACACTCTATACACACGAGAACTGGTTTATATTATATATACCTATATACAGGTGCATATAATCGAGATTCAAATTACAAAGTCAACCAAAGCTATGGATATATCGTTTGAGGATGAGTTGATGCAGTAGTAGTAGAGAAAGAAAGAAATGCACCAAGCAGCAGCTGTAATGCCTTTGCGTGCCGTAATGGCAATTAAGATTACCGCGTGTGTCCTATCGATTTCCAGCGATTACCATGCCACTCGTGCACTCCACATATACACACACAGACAATCTCTTTCTCTCTCTTTCTTTTTTTAATTCTTTCTTTCATTTCTTTTTTTATTCTTCATTCCGATCACGCGCTTCATTCCAAACTCGATAGCCGTGTATGTATATCCTCCGGCATGCTTACGCGTCTTTTTCCGTTCATCATCATCATCATCAGCAGCAGTAGCGAATGGTATGGTAGTATAATGGTAGTGGTGGTGACGGCAGTATATAGTGGCGGTATATAACAGAAGGTTATATACAAAACGCATAAGACAGAAAGTCCTCCTGCCTGGTATCCTTTAATGGTCAGGATATGTCATTCAAAAGATTGAGCTTTTATCGATTAATCGACATGTGTACGTCGTCGCTGCAGTGATTATTTATTTTTGTTTTTTTCTTTTGTCCACCCCCTCCTCCTTTTTATAACAACAAGCTTGATAAACATATTTGTAAATTGGCATATGTATGAAAGTATGTAATATATAAGTGTATGATATATAGTTATATCGTTTTGTCCTTATTCCTTTGGGCGAGTTAACAGCAAAGTTGATCAAAAACAAAATGAAATATATACAACATTCGAGGACGCGTTTGTGTTCCTGAGAACATAAGGCTGCTGCTCCTGACTTGATGCAATCAGCCATCATATACCTATATGTACTGTAATGGCTTAATAAAGCTATACAAGTATATTATATACATATAAAATGGCATCTCACACACAGTGAAGGCATTTCTATACGCGCCATTATTCGACGGTTTTCAATTACAAGAGTAATTACAATTTTTTTTTCTTTTTCTTTTGCTTTATTTTTGCTTTTTATTTAACGTGTCTTATATAAAATTTGATGCGTTGTATAGGAACGTAAACCGCGCACCTATAGTGCGTACAAAAGAAAGAGTCGAAAAAATAAATAATAAATAAATAAATGAGAAAATAGCAATATACAAGTTGAAAATAAAAAAAGAAAGTGTGTAATATTCTCGGACCCGCGTGTAGTGTAAACGCGAGAGATAAGACAAGTTGTACGTACGCGTACATCCTATATATATATATATATATTCCATTGCTTTGCTTCCATTAGCCTATACGTGACACACACACACACACACACACACACACACACACACACACACACACACACACACATTTACGTTAGTAACACAATCGAGTGGTGTGCCCTGAAAATGGCCAAGTCATGCGGGCGGCAAAAACATACATATATACTCACTATGGGAGGATGTGGCAAATGTATATGTATACATATAGGAAAGTGAGGGTAAGAAGAAAAAGAAAATACAAGTAGGTGGAAGGGGAGGGGGGGGTGAGTATTGAGGTATAGGAAGGGAAAGAGGAGACTCGAGACGAAGCGATAAGTCCCGTGTTACAGCGTGACATTAATTACCAAAAATAAAGCAACAGGTATACTTATAAGAGAGGGTATATAGAGACACGTGCCTTCTCTTTCAAGCTTAAGTGCGATGAGTCGAGTTATATATCGATCGATATATGTAAGTATCAAGTTCTTTTTTTTTTAAAGTGCTTTTGACGTGTACCTCTCCGGAAATAACTGAAAAAAAAAATGTAGAACACGAAGAGGTATAGTAAGATTCTTCGTGTTTTGTGGGCCTTTAATGAGACTTCTATCGTACCGCTTGTAGCCACACGCGTGCGTATACGTAGGTATAACTTTTCTCTTGTTATATTTTTGCGATTACCGCGGTTACAAGTATATATCTATACGTACGTATATCCGCAAGTGCGTTCATTGAAGAGAACGTGACACGATATTTAGTACACCAAACAAAAAAAAAAGGGACATCGATCTATCTTCAGAGAGAGAAAGAGAAAGAGGAGTATCTTCCTTCAATCCTCTTTTTTTATCTTTTTTTATTCTGACTATGGGTATAACAAGTTAGTCAGACACTGATTTTAAATGGAAATCTTGAAAGAGAAGATCGTTTCATTCGGGTAAAGGAAGGGAAGGAGTTTTTTTAAAAAAAAAAAGCGTTGCTCGTTTCACGGCAGCTTAATCGTTAATTTCTTAATCGCCAGCGGGCTCTTACTTACTTACTTACTTACTTACTACATACTATCGCCGCTTTGGTTGTATACAGCGTCACTTTTTTTGTTGCTTGGGTATATATATAAAATGCAAGCACGCGCGTATATATAGGTACGCGTAGGATTACGATCGAATAATGAATATTTATGAAACTATTGCGCGAGAGAGAGGTAATCTTATGATGCACATATACATAGCTCGGTGAATATATATATATATATATATATATATGACGTTTAGTCGGTAGTTTTGCAGTAAACTATAAACTACCTGATGTATATAGCCTATCTGCCCCTTTAAACTTCACCGGAAATGCGTATATATAAAACGTACCCTATCACTCTATTCATCCCATGAATTGATCAAGGGTTACAATTAGTGCGATTAAGAGCAAAAAATAAAGATCCGTGTACCATAAAGCACTTTTATAATAAAACGTATCTACGCAAATGACAGAGCTTTACATTTCTCTCCCTCTTTTTCTCATTGAGTGTCCAACTCCGCGAGAAATTCTTTGAATGAGAAATTGCTAGGTGAGGTATATAGGAAGATATCGTAATAAGAGAAAGAGAATAAAAAAAAAAGAGTAAAAGAGAATTTCTCTTCAAAAGCGAGAAAAAGACCTTCTCTCTCTCTTTCTTCGCGGCCTCGAGTAGGTATACCTACAAAACAAAGCGGATCTATTCCACGGTCATTGCGGGGGCCGGTGTGCGCTTGCTTGCTTGCTGGCTGATGCGAGAGAGAGAGAGAGAGAGAGAGAGAGAGAGAGAGAGAGAGAGAGAGAGAGAGAGAGAGCTACCTGAAGCCCCCCCGCGTATGCTTGAAAGAAGGAAAAAGCAAGTATAGGCAACTATCTACTCTTGGTACCATTACAAGCATTAAGGGGAGTAAATAGGTAAAGGGATACACATAGGGAATTGCAATGTGCTTGTGAACTAAGCGCGCGCGCACGCGCATCTTCTTCCGAGAAGTCGAGCGTGCTCGCAAATAGTATATACAGAGAGGTAGACCATACTACAACTATTAGCTTTTTCCTCAAGGTCGAGCAACGCAAAAGGGCATGAAGAGCTAACCACTACTACTACTACTTACTATCAGCAACAGCACAGTGGTAATAGTAGTAGTAGTAGTAGTAGTAGTAGTTGAAGTAATATTATTATAAGTGGTGGGATGTATATATATCTATAGGATGGAAGATAGTCACACTGCCAGTGCCAGCATTGAAATTCCGTGCAGAGTTGATATAGCAGCAGCAAGCTACAGCAGTAGTTCAAGAGCATTGAGCTCTCTCTACTCTACTCTACCCTATACTACACCACCCACCATGAAGATCCTTCTCCGCACTCTATTGTATGATCTCCATATACACACGCGTTGATTGGAGAAACCATACGTATATATATGCGATTTCGATCTGAAGCAAGCTTGAATTCGCGGCACGCTTTTCGATTATTTTATTTATATGTATATATAAGTACTTATGTATCCACTATATAGTTGCTATCCATGTCTTTTTGGTCAGCTGCTCCTGCTGCTGGTGCTGGGTATAAATAGGGGAAATACACAGCTTATCTGCCTCACTGAATATCAATGTGACACAACTATACGCGTTTCATCGGCGGAAGGACAAACGACGGGTGGATGGGGGGAGGGAGACGTTCTGGTGTATGTGGTTGCTATACCAGCAGGACGAAAATAAACTCAGGGAGGAAAGAAGAAGTTTGGCGTGCGAAATAATTCCTTTCCTATACCCTTCTACCTTATTTTTCTTCATCTTCTTTTTCTTCTTCTTTTGGCGGAACGCCATGTTTTACTCGTCAGTCGTAAGTCGTATGGTGTCTAGTGACATATATGCGCATCGTGTGTATGTATATGTATGTGTGTGCATGTTATAGAGTGCAATCTTGCACGCGTGTCGTTTTCTTTCTCTCGCTTTCTTTCTTATATATACTAACGCCGACTACATCAGAGGACAGTTGAGAGGAATCGCAAACGAAGAGAGTCACCGGTAAATCATTCGATGGATAACGATCGTGCGGGAAAATTTTTGAAAACGCGTATCGTATTCGTATTCGTATGTATATACCTATATATCCTCTACAAGGTTACAGTATATATACCTGTTGCGCTACCTTGACTTCCTCTCTATAGGTGACATTCGTTTTCTTCACAAGACACTCGTTGACTTTGTACAGCTTCTTTTCTTTTTTCTTTTTTTTCTTTTTCTCATATCTGTATAAAATTTTTCTTCGTCTACTTTGATTTTATATATTATTTTTCAACTCTCTATTCATGAATATAAAACTGGTATTATGCAAAATAATCACAGTATAACCACTCATCAAATTATGAATCAGCAATAGAAAATTTGCTAGGTATATATTTACGAATCATCGGAAGATATATTCCTATGAAGATCGAATCCCTTTTACGTCGATTGAATAATAAATAACAATCTTTCTCTCTCTCTCTCTCTCTTTCTTTCTCTCTTTCCCTTCAAAACCTTTAGCAAAGAATAAATATTGCCGTTGCTCCTGCTGCTATATGTATAGAGTAGAGGTAGGTTGATTTATAAGGCAAACTAAAGATTTACAAGGAGCAGCAGCCTACAGCAGGGACCTCAGGAGTTATATCACGGGTGCCAAGTGAGCGCAAATGTTTATCCGGGCGCGAGATGTGATGGTGGTGGTGGTATTGGTGCGCTCCAGGTCCGCAGAAGGTAAAAGGAAGATAAAGGGAGAAAGGGTATATATATATATGTATATTATATATCGGTTAGGAAAATCGGCGAGGTCGTCCTCGATTCTCTTACTTACTTTGGACACACACACTCTCTGGCAAAGATCTTTCTATGCTCTCTCTCTCCCTTAGCCTCACTCTCTCTCTCTCGCGCTCTTCTCTTATCTTATTCTCATCCGTTTGCATGCAAGCTTTATACAACGTTAATAGTCGTGGTGTTGCTGTATAGATATAAACATCCACCCCCATTTCCCCCCCTTCCCTTCTTCTTCTTCTTCCATGACTTGGGTCTTCCGGCTGTTCTTTGCGCGCGATAGAGAGCTTTTGTATGTGTGTGTGTGTTTATGTGTGTGGTACCATCATCAACATCTCGTTTATACAGCCGCGCTAGCTATGTGCAGCCCGAGATGAAGTTCTAAGCGCGCTGCTTGTATATATAAAAGACAGAGAGAACTCTCCCAACCACTCGTATATATATCTATGTTGTACATATATATGTATATTGGCGAGAAAGAGAGCGAGGAGGTGAAGAGAGAGAGAGAGAGAGAGAGAGGTAAAGAGAGCGCGAGAGTTAGAGATAAAGAGAAAAATGCCGGTGTGTGGTGGCATATAAGTAAGAGAGCGACGTAAGAGTGAACGAACGCTCTGTATGTATGTAGGTGCATTGCCCAACCGTCTTTTCTTTTTTCTATGGCCCTGACTTTGACCGTGGTATATATATAGTATATAATATAGAGAGTAAAGGCTGCCTATATATGCAATGCGCGGGAGTGAGAGCTTCTTTTTTTCTTTCTCTCTCTCTATATATAGCAATAGAAGAGAGCGTCAGGTTTGTGTACACGAAAGAGAGCAAGGGATCTTTTCTATATACTCTCCTGCTTGCTTACTTGCTTGCATGCTCTTTCGTGGGAATGGGACTTTTTTTTTCACCGGTGAACTATCTCTGTTCTCTCTCTCTCTCTGCTTTTCTTTCTTCCTACTACTACTACTAGTTCTACTGACTTTTTTATTAGATAGCTCTCTGTACGGAACTTCCCCCTATCGTGTGCTCTCTTTTTCTTACTCTCTTGTCTTCGAACCCGTCATTAATTGCTACCTTTTTTTTCGAACATATGCTCTCTCTCTCTCTCTTAAGAGAGATTGTTTGAAGGGAAAATTACTATCACTTGGATGATCTCTTTCGTAACGTTAGGTAATTCGTGAGCGACTTATGTTAAATATCTGTGTGTATATAACGTAATTGTATATATATATATATATATATTCGAGATTTTATAGTTTGATGTTACATCAATTTTTTTCTTTCTTTCTTTCTTTTTTTTTGTTCTTCTTCTTACAAGTTCAACCGATGGAAAATTATAGTGTAGTTTAAATCAAATTGAATTGCATTGTTTTCGAATATTTAGGACGCTTATTATAATGGTAGTAGCGATCATGATAATATTATTATTTGATGCTTGGATATATCTTTAACAATTCAAATGAAATTTACTTTTTTATTCTAGATAGATTGTTTTCGTTTTTTTTTTAATTTAAAAAAATTAATTAACCGTTATAAAAATTTTATAAATTTTTATTTTTTATATTTGTAAAATTTGTGTTTATTGATAAAATATGATTTTATCAATTTTTTATACACTTCATGAAATAATCTACTATTAACGTAGTTATAAAATTATAATACCATTATCGTAATTATTACATTTAATTATATACTTCCCACCTTAATAAATCTAATAAAAAAAAACTTTGCAAGACACTAAAAAAAAAAAATTATTCTCTTTCACACATTAAATTTCTAACCGTTAAAGTTTAAAGTACGCAAGCAATAATAGACGTACCTTATTTAGCACATCCTTCACACTCCAAAAAAAAAATCACACTTCCTGACTTTAATTTACTTAAGCTGTTGGTAACTCCCGTAAATCCAAGCAAACAAAAAAAAAAACAAAAAAAAAATCGCACAAATTAACCACACCGGCATATCCTGCTATATACACAAAATCCCTACATCAAAAAAAAAGAAAACCCTATCATCATCCAGAACCATCCAAACCCATCGAAAAAACAAATAAAAATAAAGCAAGTAAGAACAAATAAAGACTTATACAACACATAAAACGGTCAAGAAAATGCAAACTATCTACCTGGTCATACGGTATTATAATACATACAATACATACACACATATTACAGAAAGAAAGAGATATCAGTAAGAGCTTGAGGCGTGAACCACACACAATATAGCCTATACAATTTTATATGTATATACCTATATACTTGTATATGTCAGACCGCACTCGGGCGTTCTCCACTTAGCCTGTCTCTCTCTTGCAGAGATTCTCTCTTTCTCTCGCGCGCGCGCTTGCATACACACACACACACACACACACACACACACACACACACACACACATACTCACACACATTATATACGCGTTAGTGCTAGAAAATTAAGCTGCTCACGTACCTCGACGGTTGTTCACTTCCTCGATCGGTGCTGTTCGTGATGCCGATGACGACGACGATGACGACGTCGATGGTGTGTCTGTGATACCAAGCCTGGTATTCTATCTTCTCGATATGTATATATATTATACCCTTGTATAAAGAATCACACAAATGTGTACCCGTATATGTATTTATATATAAATATAATCACTTTAAGCGCACCGGTTGTAAAAGCACAGTAGTGGTCCCGCTGTTGTTTGACACCGGCACTAAGCTAAATATAAACTATAATGCCGCACCAAACTTCCGGCTGTATGTATATATGTACCTGCTGTTACTACTTAGCTAAAATGCTGTTATATTTGGCGGTCGTCGTTAACGAACACACTTAACTGTCTAAAAACACAGCCAACTCGTCCGTTTTTTTCCTTCTTTCTTTCTTTTTTTCTTTCTTTCTTTCTCTCTTTCTCTTGTACAACGCGACGACGACAACAACAACAACAACTAAACAACGTCTTCGCACGGTTAATTTGTCAAAAACACCAAGCACAATATAATTGTAAAAATAATAATAATAATCTTATCTTCTCACATAAACACACACTGTTTCTTTTTTTTTTCTTTTTTTTTTTGTTCGTACAGGTGATACGAAGATGCAGCAGCCACAGCAGTTACTGTCCCCCTCGTGCGTTTATCTGCTGCTATATAAATACTCGCGCGTGGTTGCGCCTATCGGTAAGGCGACTGGAGAACGCGCGTTTTTCTCTCTCTCTTTTATTCTCTTTCTCTTACTCTTCTTCAAACCTTTTTCCTACTTATAAGGTGGAAAAACCGTGTCCTGATGCTCGGGCTGTCGACGCGTCTCTGTCCTCGCGGCCGCGACTCGACCTGACTTTATAAACCGGGGAGGGCTGAGTAGAGTGAGTAGAGTGAGTGAGTGAGTGAGAGATAGATAGAGAGAAAGAGGAGTTAAAGGGGGCCCCATAGCTGCTGCTGCTGCTCCTGCTTGCCCATGACGACGTTGGTTGGAGGCTTCCTCCCTAAGGTGCTCCGGCATTGGCTGCTCGGCTAGCGGTATTATTCCGCCGCGCGACTAGTGCTCTCTGCTTCTTTCAAGCAAGCCCGCGAGAAAGAGAGAGAGAGAGAGAGAGGGTACCTTCTTCCTATCTTTCTCTTTCTCTCTCCTCCACCTCCACTTTTCTTCTTCCTTTAGCTCCTCTCTCTCTTTCTCTCTTTCTCACTCTTGCGCGAGCTAACTCTAGCCGAGCTATATTCTCCTCTCTCTATTCCATATGTATATACATATATATAGAAGAGTACGTACGCTCTGTGCACTCTCTTCTTCTTCCCCCTCACTCTCCTATATACCTTCTCAACTATACTCTTCTCTATACTCTTCTCCACCTTTCCTTCCATTCCACCTTCTTCACCACCACCACCACCTTCTCTTCTTCTTCAACTATTTCTCCTCCCTCTCTCGATCATCTTCCTCCTCTCCTCTTCTTCTTCTACTTCTTTAGCTTCGCCTGTTTCTCCTCTTTTTCTCTCCGTTTTCCTCTAGCTCGTCGTTTGTCTCTTCTGATGCGAAAGAGAGAGAGAGAGAGAGAGCAGTATGTGTCGTCCTGACTTTCCTTTACTTATGCCTTCTTCATCCGTTTCCGTCAGTCGACTTTTCCCTTCAAGAGTACGTAGATGCAGAAGAGAGAGAAAATGCGAATTCGCTATAGCTACTGTGTGCTTCTTCTACAAACTGCACGAGACACGCGCGACTACGCATAGAAAATCCCCTATATATCTAACATCTTCCAGCTTTCAACCTTCTTCTTCTTCTTTTTTCTGACTAACAGTGACATTTTACCGTTTTCCCTCTCTCTCTTAGTGTCGACTTTTTCGCGTTTGCTTTTACACTAGACTACTACACACCTACCTATCTGCTATTACTACTCGCAATTATTTTTTTTATTCTTTATATCCTTATATAGATATATTAGAACGTGTTTGTAATTGTCATTACGAATTCCGTCTAGTTTAACACAATAAGAAAAAAAAAAGAAATGAAATATACGGGTATACACGTACATACACACACCCAATTATTTTACCATACTTGTCAACCGGAATAATTTAAGTTTTTTTTTTTTAATGTACATTATATGTCAACTTGTCTATTTAGGATAATTACAAACATATAGTCATAGACAAGATGTACAGGAGCTACCAATAGACATACATTGTGCTAGTTTTGTGCTAGTACTACCCGGTATAGGAGAGAAAATTAGCGTGTCGTTAAAATCTTTTAAATGTGATGACGTGCCTTGTTTATAGTCGTTTCTCTCTCTCTTTCTTTCTCTCATTTAAATATAACTATACATTATTCGGTCATACTACACTCAAAGTAAGGAAACATTATTATGATTATTATATGATGATAATGATGGTTGGTGCTTAGAAAGATGAGTGACCGAAAGGCGTAATGTTTTAATAGCGGCGCTTAGTATAATTTCTCTCTCTCTCTCTCTCTCGCAATCAATTACATTCTTAAGCGCATAATCAGAGCAACTCAAGAAAATCGAGGTCGCACTTGAGAACTGCTAATATTTTTTTTTTTTATTCTTTTTATTTTTTAATTTCTTTCTTTCTTACTTAATATATGGTATATATGTATGTATACAAGAGCCTACTACTAGTGTTAACAACCGTTATATTTCACTACTTTCGCGCCTACTACTCATAAAAGTTTATTCATACATACATACATACATACATTCATATATATACGCGACATCTTTATTCATGAAATAATATATATATATTTCGTCAACTCATACTGTATAAGCACCACATACACATTTTGAGTGTGAGCTCTACTTTAGCAAGAACAACCGTCAAAGCCTAGTTTGACTTCTTTTTTTCTTCTTTTTTTTTTCTTGTTATCCAGCTATGAAAATAAGAAGTGCTTCAAGTAGTATATTAACACAGCATAGTGCAAGTATATAGCAAAAGCAGCAGCAGCAGCAGCTGGCAATGGGTTTCTTGAACCTCGCTACAGCAGGAACATTAAACGCGCAAATCGCCAATCTAGGGTGTGTGTGTGTGTGTGTATGTGTGGTGGTAGTAGTAGAAAAAGAAGAGATAGGAAAAGGGGGGGGGGTAAGGGAGTATAGGTTATATATCGAGTCGTGTAAATTGAAATTGAGGAAGCATATATAGATAGTGGCTAAGGTAGCAACATATATATATATATATATGTAAGTATAAGGAAAAAAAAATTGAGTGAATATAAGTATGAGCACGTGCCGCATGAGTGTTTATATTATGTATACACAAAATTGCCGGGCGTATACCGAAATATCGCCGGCGGCCTGACTCGACCCGCGCCACTTCTACTGCGAGAAAAAGAGAGATGCACCACCACCAAGGGGCCTGGCGTTATGTTATGTGTGTGGATATTGGTATATCTATATATAGGAGTCATTTGGCGACCCAGCGGTGTGTCCCATAAGAGTATATATACTATGATATCATCTCTTACATACTTACTGCGTGTAGTAAGTACTTATATACATATCTCATGGTGTGGGAGTGCTTCAAGTTATACCGCTAGCTCATAATGTATTACACATATGCCGTGTTCTCTCAAATATAATTTTCGGATCTATTATTCAATTTTTTTTTTTTTTTTTTTCAACACTTTCTTACACTTACACCCTCTCATCACCTGTGATATTATATATACTTAACTGGTAGATGTTATTTAAAATCAAAAAACGACTCAAATTTTCCATCATTATATACCAAATATGGGGATAAGACACCACCATGTCTTTTTAAACGTCAAAATAGGTGTTATAATGTCCGATGCCGCTACTAATGCCTCTGGAAAAATCTCTTGGTGGGAAAACTGTTCTTTATTTTTTTTTTTTTTTTACCATTTTATACGGATGATTTTACTCTTGGACATTTAATTCATATTTACGAAATTTAATGATCACAGTGTACTACAATTTGTCTTTAAAGTAATTAAAGTGGTGTAAAAAAAAAAATTAAAAAAAAAATATTCCAAGTTATTTAGGTCTGTAATTACATTTACGATGGTCAAGTTCATCATCAGTGTAAAAAGCGTAACGTTGTGAAGCTATTTACGCAAAGAAGCATAACGTAAACGAAGGACATTTCGTATATATATAAGCAAATGCACATAAGATAATAATAAACAAAATGAAGATTTCTGATTTGTACTTATGAGTCCCACACACACACACACATTTACAAATGCCCTTTATACGACGTATCCGCATTTATATAGGATCTAAAAGATAAAAAAAAAAAAAAATTTTAAATAAAAAAAAAGAGAGTAATGATCGTTTGTAGAATCTGTACGACGACCTGGTACCGAGGGGAAGAACGTCGCGTCGTGTTAAAAAGGGTAGACTATGGACTGTTATACGAGTAGAGGTGTATAGAAAGGGTGAGAATCGTGATCGTCGTGTGGTAAATACATACATACATAGAGGTGGTACCAACTTGCCTACACCACTATGGGGGAGGTAGAAATAACACACAGAGGGGCGCTAGATATATGTATAAGTCGCCTAAGCATAATGAGGCGAATTCCCAGATAGCCATAGTCTTTTGCAAGAGAGAGCAAAGTACTGCATCAGAGCATAGTATAGTACTCGTGTGCAGGAGGGCGAGTATAGAACGCGAGCGCGCACTTGACACAGATCAAGGACACTTGGCGTTACATACACATACACACACAGCTTGCCTGCTGCTACATCTACTCCTGCAAGTACTTTGCTCTCGCGCCTTCTTCTCTCCTCCTCCTCCCCTCTCTTATTTTCCTGACACCACCGTCGTCCCCGCAGCAACAGCGGTGGCAATGCCCCTCTAGATATAGTATATGAACGCGAGAGAGAGAGAGAAAGAGAGAAAAAGACTCTAGGCCGCGGCGGTCTCCGCCACGCTCCGATCGTCTCCTCTTTCACGAGGAGTAGTTGTAGTAGGTAGTAGTAGTAGAAGCAGCAAACCGCTCTCTGGTAATGGACTGGCACTCGAGCGAACCATCTTTCTCTTTCTCTCTCACTTGCTGACGTTAATTTTTTTTTTCTTTTCATTTCGCAAGCGTTGTACAGAGAAAAAGAAAAGAGAAAAAAAATGAGTTAAGAGAGAAAATAACAACGGCCAAGGTCGTGGGCAAAATATGTTTTGATTTTTGAGGGACGTCTTGACGGCTCGTAATGAGATTCGGCGCCGTACGGATTATCCTATACCCCCTACTACCCTTCTCTTCCATCTCTAGCCACGGCGCCGACACTCTATCTTTGCGATGATGCCAACTTTTACTTTTTCATAGTAGAACTACATATACCACAAACAAGCAAGCAAGCATCTCTTGAAGCATCTGTCGCTCAAATTCGAAAGATTGAAGATTGGTACCTTTTGATCGCATATACACGTACATATACCTACAACTATATGGGGGTCTGTTAATCAATTTTTTTGCTCCCGCGATGAGAGATAGAGATAAAGAGACAGTGAGGGAGAAAAAAAAAGTTTGTATATGTATTATAAATGCTTTTAAAGTCTATTGCTTTTCAACGTTGCTATATTCAGTTAAAGAGAGAGTAATGGAAAATCATTTTGTCTCTCGAGTAATAGTAATGGAGTAAAAAACAAAAAAAGAAGAAAAGGAAAAGAAACTAGGATATTGAAGACTATTAACAATAAACGGCCAATAAATACGTAACAACAAGAAGAAAAAGAAGAAGAAGAAGAAAAACAACGTTTTGAAGCCAATGTACAGTTGACTCAGCTAAAATTTAGTTTCTCTTCACCCTTTTTTCCTTCCCCCCTTTTATCTACTACAGCATATATGCACCCTTAAGCGTTTATAAAGAGTAGTAGTACTACCGCCGTGTGTAGCAGCAACGCGCAATTTGCGCTTGATTAATGGAAAAACGTCGGTTCGCTGTAAAGAAGAAGAAGAAGAAGAAGTAGTAGTAGGAGGAGTAGGTGGATCTTTATATATACTGATCGAAAGCAGCCAAGCAGCAGCATCAGAAGAAGAAGAAGAAGAAGTTGGAATTTCATTGACCCAGGAAATATCGAGGTGCAAAAAAGGAGAGCGAAGCAGCAGCAAGCACATACTCACTCTGCCTCCACCGACACATCTTCTCTCTCTCTCTCTCTCTCTCTCTCTCTCTCTCTCTCTCTCTCTCTCCTTCATGAGGTAAAAGAGGGACACGGCTTGCGTTCGTTTACTTGAGTCTATCGGTTCTGTATAAGATAGAAGGGGGTATAATAATGGGGGTCTCTCTTTCTCTCTCTCTCGGTCGTTAGTCTCACGCGAGCTTCGTTATCCGTAAAAGAGAGAAAGAGAGACTCTTTTACCTTATTGTGTGTGTGTATATATATAAACTACATATATACGAAATCGACAAAGGAAAACGAAACGTAAGGCATCATCTTAAGGTCTCTTATTACAATTGCAACAGTTGCTCGTCGCTTAACTCACCCACGCTTACTTTTTTTTCTTCTATATATAAACCTCGATATAAACTATAGCTTCAATACAATATTTTTCAATTTGATATCGAACTTATTCATTCTCCTCGTTTCTTTTTATTTTATTTTGTTCTTTTCTATACCTTAAGTCACTGTTTAGCTATACTATTGCCTAGATAAAAAGAAAAAAAAAATATTAGTGTGCTGTAATTTCATTGCTACTTTACTGGTATATAGGTACCTATAGGGAAAAGAGTTAAGACTTTTGCTGGAAAAAATATAAAAGAGTCCTACTGGGCTTTTAAAACAGTTAGTACGAAATTGTAACAATATACTAGATTATGTATAGGATCCTATTCTTTTATATATATAATATATATATAGGCTATGTTACATTGGTTCTATTATGCTCGAGAGAAAATTTACGAGCGGATTGTTGTTGGTGTTCTTGAGAGATGCTGTGCTGCTGTTTCTTATACTGTAGTGGTGGTGGTGGTGGTGGTAGTGGGAGCCACGGAAATGTTGTACTGGATATTATATGCATACATATATACATGTTTATCAGTAAAGCTCGAGGTAGAAAATAGTATGCTTGTGTCTGTCAGGGAAAATATGTTCATGGATATATATATTATAACGTGTTACGCTCTTAATTTTCGATCTTTTCGTTTGTTTCAACCTAGACAATAGGAAACAACGGTTTTGAATATTCATATTTGCATGAGTAGGCATATAAAGTAGTAAAGCGGTAAATTTAGACATTAAAACATGAATTGTGTGTGTATTAACATGTTGTAGTATAGTTACACAATGGTTGTATATATATGTGGCTTGTATATATACCTACACACATACATGAAAAATTTCTGTCGAGTCAATTAATTCTACAGACTTAATTTAAAGAACATAATCGAAATAACTACAAAAAAAAAAAGAAAAAGAAATAATTCTCTTTACTAACTATATATACCTTGTAACATCAGATGATCAAAGTGGGTAACACTATATATATACATATACACACATCCTGTAAACACACTAGATCCTCGTATATATACTCGTTACATTTAACTTATATACAAGCAACAACAACAAAAAATTGATTAAGGATACCAACAAGAGTAAGAAAAAAAAGAAGAAGAAAAAATTTGAATCGGTATATTAAAAGCACATAAATAAGGTATATATCGGGTCGCAGTCAAATAGTACCGTAAAACATAATCGATCTGTAGTAAGAGAATATCGCACAAAAAACCTAATAAGACATACCCTGTATACATCTATCTCGCTTGAACGTTATATACAGAAATAAGCGTATAGGTATAGGTATATAGCTTTCATTTGGTTGACCTTGAATATCCGGTCGCTTCTCCAAGCCGCTGTTTATAATAACAATCATTACCCCCCTCCTCCTTTTTTTTATATTCGCTGATCGTCCAAGCGTTAATAATTATTCAACGGGTCCAAACCACCACCACCACCACCACCCCTTTTTCATCTTTCTTATTTTTCTTTTTTTTTCTTCTTCTCTTCTCTCAGCTTCTGATGCTCAAGCGTTTGTCCTCCTGGTTATTACACATCATTATAAGCCGCGCTTTTTTGTCGTATATATAGTATAGTAGGGTCCCATAGTTATACCTACATACACACACACACAGCCTTATGCTTTTGCACAAGGCGCGACTTTTATTTTTTTCTTTTACTTCTATACACTTAACTTGAGAACGCGTCCAAGATTACAAGAGATGAGAAAAGTGTATATATATATATAGAGTGGGAGAGAGAGAGTCTCTTATGCTGTGAAAAAGCGTTTAAAGTCTTCGCAACATTCCCGCCCTCAATTTTTCGCTCATCTCACTTGTTGTTTGGTATATATATAAAGGAGGCGGTTTTCATTTTGTTTCTTTCGTATGAAAACCTTGACCAGATGGGTTATAATACTTGGAAAAACGTAGACTTTTCCTTAAGTTATCCTATATTGAAAGAAACAAGAGAGATAGAGATTGGTATGTAGTTTAACGTATATAGTGAATAAATGAACCTCGCGTATAAAAATATAGAGGGGAGAAAAAGGCTTTTTGGAAATATTTTTGTAATTCGAAATACCAGAAAAGTCGGTATAATAATTGTTCTTCTTTTTCTCTCAATAACCGTGAAATTTTTTTTTTTTTTATCTAACGATGCAATTTATCTCGTAGGCCTTCATATATCCCTTCGTTCAAAAAGTCGTTTCGACAAAACGAATCGAGAACGGACGCTTTGTGTGACCCAGTCTACAGATGAATTCTTGAAAAATTAACACCTGTATATATAGAAAAAAGGAGTGGTTATATAGCTACAAGATATTACGAACATCGAACTTTAGCAATTTTAACTAGAAAAAACTGCTGCCAAGTATTTGGCAGAAAGCTTCCTCAATTACAATTTTCTTAAAAAAAATTTTTTATTACAATTTTTTTTTATTATTTATATTTTTCATAATATA
>JAPYZE010001145.1:0-25576 GCA_030522805.1 Leptomastidea abnormis | reverse complement strand
ATACGATTAATTTAAATGTTTTTTTTTTTTTTGTCAGCTGATTATTGCTTAGAAAAAAACTTGTATTGAGTTTTTTTTCAAATGCCTAGCAGTTATCTTACTTAAAACAAAAAAAAAAGTTTTTTGACCGTGAAATATTTTAATTTAAATTTTCAAGGGTCGTAAAAATAATTGAAATTACTTGCTTAAGTGCTTGATCATTGTAAGCGGAGCAGCTGATTACGTGTGAATATAAACAAGTGAAAAATTTTTATTCAAGCATTTAAATAAATTTAGAATCTTTCACTATCACGTTTTACTTTATCTTTCACTTTTATCTCGAGTAATAAAATTAAAAAAAAAAAAAAGTTGTCGGTAATTTAATTCAGAAAAGTAAACGATCAGATTCTCATTTTTTTAATTGGATATTCAAAAGGGCTTAACTGAATAAAAAGTGATTGTTGGGACATAGCAAACACTTTTAAATGTTCAACAAAAAAAAAAAAAAAAAAAAAAAAAAAAAAAAACATTTAAATTAATCGTAAGGTTAACCACATTTACAGATTGCGAACGTTTTCAATTACACGATCAGGTGTGTGATACGTATATGTGATATTTTACATTATTTGTCTGTAGGTATGATTTTGTAAAAAAAAGGTGCAATTTTCGCGCTTACGACAAGCATTTTGAAAAAAAGGGCGGTTGTTAAAAGAAAATAGGCGAAAAGAGATAAAACACTTGTAGATAGTGAAAATAAGTATGGACGGCGGGCCATTCCGAATGGCGGACGGGGGGCGGCCGTTAACGGGGCGCCTCTCTCTCTCTCTCTCCTCTCCTTTATTTTTAATCTATTTAGTCTATTCAATTAATATATATTATCTGCTTTATTACACGCATCTAATTGTCTATTTAAATGTATAATTAATTGCCCACCAGTTAGTATACCAATTTACCCACTCATACTGTTTATAAACAAACTTTTATTAAACGAGCTTTTTATTTTTGTTTTCATTTCAAGTTCATCTTTTTTTAATTTCAACTCTTTAATGTTTAACTCAAATTATCACTATCTTTATGTTTATATATATGACGCGCTGATACCGTTATAACATTCATGCTTGAATCAACGTGTTTTCACTTTAATCTCAATTAAATACCAAATATAATAATTTACATTGTTTTGATCATTACTGTGTCATATGATAAGAGCAGCTGTATATACATATTTAAATTCCTGCATAAATATTTCAGTAGGTAAATATTATTATTATTATTGTTATTGTAATCGCTCCGTTTTTGTAAAAAGTTTTTAATTTGCTCCGAAATTTAACACAAAAGCTCAGGAGAGCATCACGTCATCTCACGTTAATCCATTTAATTTTTGAAAAGAAAAAAAAAAGTGATGAATCGAAGAAAATTCATTTAAATGAAATGCAATGTAGTAAAAGCAGTAGAATAGGTAATAAGCATAGCGCCGAGGTTATTGTGCTTTATTATTGTTGTTTTTATATTCGAAGGACGTTTGTTTAAAGAGACTAATGACACTTTAGTATAACAGAAGCGTTTGAGGAGAAAAAGATATTAAGGAAGAGTGGGTATTTAAATTATAAGGAAAACTCGTGTTTTTGTCCATTTAAAAAATATGATGTTTTTGATTATCCACACACAGATATAGAGAAAGGAGAGAGAAATGAGAGAGAGACAGAAAATCGAAAACAAAGAAATGTCTATGTCTACCTATCTCGTTCGCTCTCGCAGCGATTCGTAAGGTTGAGTTATTGACGCTCCCCAACGTCTCTCTCTCTCTCTCTCTCTCTCTCTCTCTCTCTCTCTTTCTCTCTCCCGCTAACCTAAACTCCCAATGCTATTACTGCGCCGTCCGTGCGCCTTCGTTTTCCCGTTCCCGTTATATCTAGTCAGATATACGCGTCCGCGTGCTGCGTACACCTCCTATGTATGTATTTGCCTTTATGTGTATATGAGTGTATATGCGTGTGCGAGAGAGAAAGAGCGTTTACCTGTGTGTGCATGGATGTACGCGAGCGAGCGACCGCGCGCAAGACTCTTTCTTGCTCACGGTTATAAACCTGTGTGCGTGCGTTAAATCGTACCTATATACGTTTGTATGTAGTGCATAAATATATATATATATATATATATATATATATATATATATATATATATATATATACATACATATACACACAATACGACGAGCCTGTGACTCCGCGCCCCCGCCGCTCTCCCTGCGCGAGGAAGAGAGTATGTGTGTGCACGACGCCGTTGCAGCTCACTCGCTCGTTCGCTCGCGTTTGTATTCGTATTATATAGGTGCATATATACAGAACCGCATCATATCGAATGCAAGTATAAATGTAGGTATAAGGCATATATATACATGTATGTTCTTTTAGCACATTTTGCAGGTATATAAATGTTTGTAGGTATATGTAGAGTACATACATGAGGCATATATCGCGTGCGAATAAAAGAGCGAGTATTATGTATGTATGCAAGTATATCTATATGATTGCACATGTAAAGATATAGTTACATTAAAATGAGAGAAGAAAATAATAATAATTGAACTTACGAATGAACGTCTTGAATGCCGATTTCCAAAAAAACGAGCCGCATCAGGCTTTTCCCTTTCGCACATCCACAATAAAATTTCCGAGGACGCTGCTATATAGGTACTTCTTCTTATATTATACTGCTGCTGCACACCTCTAAGGCTAAGGCCTTCTTCTTCTTCTTCTTCACCTATTCTTTTCTCTAACCGCACTATACTACTTCCGTTTTTTCTTAGAACTGTTTTTTTTTCCTTTTCTTTTCTTATTTATTATTCCTCCTTCCTTTCTCTCTCTCCCTTGTTACGCACTCGTTTTCTTTTATTTTTCTCTCTCTCTTTCTTATTTTTTATTTAGCACTTATATTGAGCCCCGCACTTTAACACATACACATAATAGGTATAAGTAAGAAAGACGGTGGTCGTCGCACGGTTACATTAAATCACGTACGTGAACGTGTACACACATTCGAGAGCTCCACTCCTCTCCAGAACGGCATTAAATCGGGAGCAGCAGCAGCAAGGGGCGCGCGAGGGGCACCACACACACACAGCACACGAACTGAGAGAGAGAGAAGAAAGGAGAGGAGATGAGAGAGAGAAGTAAAAAGAAGCGACGGTGGACAACGGAGGTATATAACAGCAGCGGCGGTTTGTGCCAGCGGCAACGGCAGCAGCAGCAGGCGTCAATGGAAAAATTCGGTGCATCCTTCCTTTTCGTCATGTCTTCTTCTTCTTCCTCCTTCTTCTCCTTCGGGCCCGGCTCTCATAATGCTAAACTCGCGCATTTTATTATACCGAGGGGCCCGATGATGCGGGTACGTATATATAACTTGATCTATTCCTTTAAGAACGCAATGATGTCAGGAAAACTGGTACACTATTATACGATTAGAGCACTGATCGTTGATTAATTAATCTTGCCTCACTTATATTTGCGTGACGAGGAAGAGATGAAGATGAAACACACTAGGTAGGTACAAGGAACCTTATTCCTGTATCCTGCGCGACTTTTTTCTTGGCGTCAGCAGCAGCAACGACGGCGACGACGACTATACGGCGGCTTATTCGCAGCTCTCCCGTCCGCGCAACGCCCGTGTATATAGTAGATTGTGCGTGCACTGTATGACTGTATAGCGAAGCGGCGGCGGTGGCGGCGGCCCGATCGAGAGAGTCCGAGTCAGTCACGGGCGGCCAGGGAGAAAGGGAGCTAGAGAGAAAAGAAGAAAGTCAGGCCGAGTGAGAGAAAGAGAGAGAATCGCCTGCTATACATATATAAGAAGAGGGTGGGAGAGAGGAAGGAGGAAAGAAAGATCGAGGCAGCAGCGCAGCAGCGGGTGGGAAGGTGGAGGAGGAGGAAAAAGGATAGCAGTCCACACGCGATCTGTATATTATATGTATATATATATATAATATGATTCGCGAGAGAGAAAGAGACGATAGTTAGGCGGCACGACCTTTGGGAGTTTGCAACGCGCACGAGCCTCCTCGTAAGAGAGGAAGAAAGAGAAAGAGAGAGAGGAAGAAAGTGCCGCTCTCTCGTCGTGTCGTATCCGTATTGTGGTGGCTTGTGCAGCCAACTGCCCGTCGCCGACTAGCGTCTCTGCTGCAGGCTGAGAAACGCGTCAGGCTGCTCTCTTCTTCTGAGCCGCCGTCACCGCCACCGTCATCTGTCGGTTGGGCCGCATCGGGGGGCAATCAGCCATAGGTAGGTAGCAAATATAATGCACATGCATGTGTATTATTATGCAGCCAAGAAGGGCCATCGGGTTTTCGCAGATGTTGTTATAGTTGTTACTATTCCTGCTACTGCTACTCTATATACCTGCGGCTGCAGGCTGATGATAATGATAATGATAATGATGATGATGATGAGGATAATGGCCAGGGAACGCACTGCCGGCTCATGAAATAGACTCGTGGCGCCCCCTCTGATTGCTTACCTGCACACCCACGCAAACGCGCGAATCTTTGGTATTTTTTGACTTGTCGATATTCGCGATGAAATTTGCAAACCCATCGATCTGCATCTGCATTTTATTTTTATTGTCTTTTTTACTACAGTCGGCAATTTCGCTAACGTGGCAAGTTGATAAAGATAATGCCTATATTTAGCTACAAATATTTTGCTAATTAACCGTGAAAAAAATTCTGGAATACTTTTCAAAAATTTAAATTTAACTAAAGCGGATTCGCCGGCAAATCTCATTGGAGGATTTTTTAAATGATAACAAGATTCTATTAATAAAAAAATTCAATTTTAATAAGTTCATTCGAGTTGGATATTACGTTTAATGAATTATTAATGAATTCAATGAGATAAGTATAAATTATAAAATAAATTAAAACAAATAAATTATTTATTCACAATTGTGCTTTAAAGTGATATAAGGTTTATATTTTCATATGTAATACACGTCACAAAGTGTGTAACAGATAATTTGCCTAATCGCACATTATAAGCTCCATATAATATTTTGCTCGCTTATATGATTATTAAACAATGAGCAGCTGATTGCGCGAATGTAACTAAGAATATATAATTACACAAGTATTTACACGACTTTAGCAATCTTATCAGAGAATTAATACTCAATCGTGATTGTGACGATAAAATCTATGTAGAGCGGAATAGATGAATACATTGCGGTCTTTAATAAAGACAATTTAATAATATCTTTTAATCAATTGATAATCTTTTAATAATTTATTTATTTTTTTGGCAATGTAATTTAATCATTTGAGATATAAGACTTAAAATTTGTCGGTCATGTGTTCGATTTCTGTATAATAATTAACTAAATTAAAACTAAATAATGTTTATAGATCATCTTCATCTCATCATTTGATGACAAATTAATGAGATAACAACGAGATGTATCCACAATTCTTTTGGAAAATTCATCTTACTTTTTAGCCTTTTACAAGCATATAATAAAGAAGGTAAGTTTGTAAAAATAGGTAAAAAGGTTTATAGGTAGGTAGGTAGATTAAGGTAAGTAAATAGGTAGGCAGGTACACACATACACGTTAGGTAGTAAAACGTGTAAGAGATAAAAGAAAAAGAAAAAAAAACAAGGCAAAGAGAGGGTGTGGGAGAGAAAAAGAGATACTTAGTCGAGGAATGAGCAGAGGAAGCAAGAAAAAGAGAAACGACGAGAGAAAGAGAAGAGCTGCTTATCCCCACTTCCTACTAGCCTTCATATGCTGCTCCAGTCTTGCTTCTTCTTAGGTATAGTGTTGAACTAACACAGTCTCTTTTTTATGTATGCATATATACACATTCAAATCCTACGGAAGTAATTCATCCAGAGGAAAAATAAAGAAAAAGAGATAAAATTACAGATTCATCAAAGAAGCAAATGAGAATGGCAACGATAAAGACAAAGACGACACACGACGATAAAGACACGTCATTTTAAGCATATTTTTTTTTTCTCTTTTTGTGTACAATCGTGCCTTGTAAAGCTAGATTGCAGCTGAAAAAGAGCGAAGAGGAGAGGAGAGAAGATTTTAGTACACACACACAGCAGTATAGGTTGTAGTAGTGGTAGTAAGTGCGCTGCGCTGCCTTGGCCTAAAGCGCATTTGTCAGCTCCGCGAGCGAGAAAGAGAGAGGGAGGAGAGAAGAGTGGTTCACAAAACTGCAGTCGCTGCAGACTGGAACTTATAGTATATATAGTAGGCGTATAACGCCTCGAGTAATAATTAGTACTTATAAATCGTTCGAACTGTAAAGTCTGTTTTCGCGCGGGCCGGAACGCGAGGCCTATTATATACAAAAATCGGAGCAAATAAAAAAGTAAGAGCAACCGGGGGACAGTTTCATCGGCTAAAAACTATAAAAAGAAATCTACACTCGCTATTGTAGCATAACATAATATATATAAGTACAAGAAACGAGAGTTTCCTGTTATTTCTTCATCCAGCGTTAGCAGGATATATAAGTATATATAACGACAGAGTGCGCCCACTCTCTCACGGATACACACACACACATACACACGTGTGAGCATAGTTTGTGTGCGTGTGGGGTGCAGCAGCCGTTGCATAGTGCATTGCATATACTGTAGCCTCCAGCAAGCCAGACTCCGCAGCAGTATCTCTCTCTCTCTCTCAGCGCGGTAAACATCTAACGGTCGGCCTCCAAGTTCCTTGCTGCTGCGTGTATAGATAAGTTCCTCAACCTGCGGCTCCTGCTGCATCAGGAGGAGGAAGGAAGCACGAGAGAGAGCGAGAGGACTGCTTCTCTCTTAGTCAGTTCCACTGATCCTCTCTTCCTCCAGTCTACGACGACAAGAGTCTCCAAAAGACTCGCAAGCAACGTGTATGCGTGTGCGCGCGTGCGCGAGCTGCTTATACTACAGTGAATCTGTGAATGTGCGCGAGGAGGAGAGGCGCGAGGGAAAGAGCGAGAGAACGTGTGCAACATTATACCAGCAGTAGCCGCGCTACAGCAGCCCGCAGTCTTCCAGCAGCAGCAGCAGTGGAGCAACAGCGGCAGCGAGCAACGGGGTAATCAACAGCGCGTTGCTCCAGCTCAGTTCTCGCAGTCTCTCTTTTACTCTCCTCGCGTGTGAGAGAGAAAGAGCGCGCGCCTACCCGCGCTCCGTATAGCCAACATATACATATCTATACTTATAAGCTTACCAGCGATATTCCGTTGATCCACTCCCTTTATAGAGAGAAGAGAGATCATCATCGTTAAAAATGAGCAAGACTTGTGCCCGCTGTGAGAAAACGGTCTATCCCATTGAGGAACTCAAGTGCCTGGATAAGGTGAGTACGGAAAGATTACCGCGAGACCAGATACCAGATACACCTACCCCCTTCGATTCTATTCCATTTCGCACCTTTTTGATATACATATATCCTGAGACTCCTTCAAATCTCCAGCCTCTTTCTCTCTCTCTCTCTCTCTCTCTCTCTCTCTCTCTTTCTCTCCAGTCCCTCCCATCTCATTTTTTCATACGCCTCTGCTGCTGCTGTTCTATAAATTTACACGCTGCTCTGCTCCAGCTTCTTGCCTTTTTTGCCCAAGCTAGAACCATATCTATAAGAAGTTGGTCTTGGACGATCGCGAGAATCGCCAGTTTATGCTAGATGACTACTTCTCCAGCCGCTATTTTTTCCTTCTTCTCCTCCTCTCGATATTTCCTTGCCGCTCCTGTATACCTGCGCTTTCATGAATCCATGCTGGACCTGCTGTTGCATCTCAGGACTACGTATGATATGATGGCCCACTTGCATACTGTCATTTGTTGCCCGGACAAATCTAAAATTCCAGAGCATCCAGATTTCAGATTCTTCTGCTTGATTCCGTATACCTATATATACTTACTTGTTGCGGCTGATGCTGCATGCGGTTGTAAAAGTGACACACCCGTGTCACCATCGAACCAGCCAACAATATTCGACACGGCCGAAATAGTGTTCGGCGAAAATAGTTACGAAAAATTGCTGCCGAGTTTTATTTTCTTCTCCGTTACACTCTCGCTCCAAACCGTCTCTCATTTACATTTCTTTCGAAATACCTATCTATACGCCTGCGTGTGCTATATAGGTATACTAGAACGATTCGACGATTCCAGTGATACACGAGAGCTATATTGCTATATCGTTGTCAGACTCCCAGTTTTTTCTCTTTCTCTTTTCTTCCCTTTATATCTTAGGCTCTGTGTGTTACCTCTTTTTTTATTTATATTTTTTTTATATTTATTTTATGAAATATCTTTTTTTTACTGTACAACAAGATTTTTTGTTTCTTTAATTTTAATCTAATTATATTTGTTTTAGATATGGCACAAACAGTGTTTCAAGTGCCAGGGATGTGGGATGACTCTAAACATGCGAACATACAAAGGTTTTAATAAGCAGCCATACTGTGAAGCGTAAGAATTATCTTTTAATTTAGTACTAAAAAAAAAAACAAAAATTAAATGACTAATGCACTCTTCCATTTATGATATTAAACATTTAAACTAATTTAATACTTTTAAAAACGCACAAAATTTTGCTACCTTATGCTGATACATTAGAAGTACACATACTTTCAGAAAAGAACATATCCTTTTTTTATTTGTGTAAATTGTCCAAAGCAATAAACATCATTTGCAAAATTAAAATAATGCCTTGCTTGGACAAAAATTGATCTGAGGAGAGCCGAGGGAATAGTTTTTTAAAGCTTATACTTTTTTCTGCTGATAATCTCCTCACAATTGTTTAATAATTAAAACATTGTTTATGTATATATTATCATGTATTATAAATAAAATTACAAACAAAATAAAAAATTAAGCATTTAAAAATTCTATTTTTTCCAGACATATACCAAAGGCTAAAGCAACAACAATGGCAGTGACACCAGAATTGACTCGGATTGCAGAAAATACAAAGATTCAAAGTAATGTTAAATATCATGCAGAATTTGAAAAAGCAAAAGGAAAATTTACTCAAGTTGCTGATGATCCAGAAACAATGCGAGTGAAACAAAATAGCAAAATAATTTCAAATGTAGCCTACCATGGAGAACTTGAGAAAAAAGCAATAATGGAACAGAAAAGAACAATGACTGGGGAAAATGGTGAACAAATAGGTAATATGAAATAATCAGCTGTTACTCTTACTAATATAATACAATTAAATTTTCATCACTAGTATATAAATTTTTTGTAGAAATAAAAGTATCTCAATTGGCTTTAAATGCTATTTTTCAATTGAAACTTAATTATATAATCTGTAGTATGATTACTATGTATAATATTAAATTTCCTTGTACTTGCTTTTAGATTTTAAATTTATTAAAAAATCCAAATTTAGTTGTAATTTTTCCCTTCTTTATTTTATTGCTTTTGTAGAATATGTAGAATATACAGATGGTACAATAGCGCCAGCAAGTAGCATCAATGCTAATCCTACCGTGCCACTTGCACCGCGAATCCCAGTACAAACGGCGCCGCCAGTCCAACGGACTCCTGGTAGAATTGCTGATTACGACCCTCTAAATGAAACCAGACCAAGTCCCTATTCTACCAGGCAAGCTGCTACTACGGTTATTTACACAAGTGACAAAGGTCCAGGTAATTATATTTTTTATATTTCTACACAGTAAACCTCTGTGCTGTAGACTTATAGATCTTGAGTATTTTTCATTAAAATTCTGAAATACATTTTCTTATATTTTTATTGAATGTTTATTATGTATGTTTTATCTAGTGACGAATTTGCCAACAAGAAAAATTGGTTCAGTTGCTGATATTGATCCTGTTAATGAATATTATGGGTCTCTTACACCATCTACAAACAATAACCATGTTCCACATCAAACTGCACCGCCCTTATCAACAAATACAGGTGTAAGTTAAAAATACATTTATTAAACGTACACAGAAGAACCTTTAATAGCCATAAAAAAGTCTTTAAATAATTCTTTTTATTAACAGCGTGTGTATCGAGCGATGTACGATTACGAAGCTCAGGATCATGATGAAGTAAGTTTTTGTGATGGCGATTTAATAATTAATTGTACGGCCATAGACGAAGGATGGATGACTGGTCTAGTGCAACGCACGGGGCGTCATGGGATGTTGCCAGCAAATTATGTTGAGCCAGCTCAGATTTGAGTTGCGTGTATCAAATATTTTTGTTTACATCGTTTTCGAAACATATTTCGTATGTTAAGTAAAATGAGTAAGAAGACCGGTTGTATGTATAAAGAAATACATAAAAAGTTTATGTAACCCTTTATAAACAATTTTTTGTTTGAACATGGTATCATTAGACTTCAGAAAATCAAAACAAAAAATTTTTTTAATAAAAGTTCAAAAAAACACTAGTATTTTAAATTAAAAAACAACAGTATAAAATTGCAATATAAAATATGCATAAAATAGTATTAAGAGAAAGTTTTAATTCATAATTGAAATTCAAAAGTAAAATAATGCAACTAGTATTTGAGTAGATACATGTCCACTAATAATAGAATTATATGCATTCTCTCGTACATAAGAACGTATTTTCTATCGTTTTTAGATATATATGCAATTTATTATTTAAAATGAATTACTAATATGAGAATTAAATTAATTGATGTTTAACAAAATGATTTTGATCTGCTTTTTTTTAACAAATTTGAGATATGAAAGGCTTTGCTACCTAAAAAAGATAATGTAATATAAATATTATTAATAGTTATGTAGCACTGAAGGCAGTGAATGAATTGCTTTTTTATTGCATAAATATAACTGTTGAATTATGCTAGTACCAGTTGCTCTATTATAAAATTTAAAAAAATATATTTGTAATTAAAATTCATTGATCCATAAAATGAGTTCAATTAAACTATATTTCAATCAATTTTAATTACAATAACCAGTTGAAATAAAAGTTAATGTTGTCATAATAAATTTACTTATATCCACATATTCATATATTAAATGACTTTACACTGACTAAAGACCAACTGTAATAGGATTATTGTACAGAATTCTTTTTGACTGAGAGTAGACAGTAAAACATAATAAAAGATAGTTATCACTTCATAATTTTTATATTATTTTTCTTTCAATTTTTAAACTTGACTCTTTAAAGAATTTAATTATTACATTTATTAATAGTTATAGTATTCAATGTTATTAAAATTTAACAAAAATTATAAAATTATAATTGTACATTGATATTTTTGTAATATGAAATTTAAGTGTCAAATGTTTTAGATTTTTAAGAAAAAGATTATTTTTAATATTAGTTTTTTTAACAGTAACATATTAAGATTTAAGTTTTAATAAAAAGCAATAATAATTACATTAATGTTATTATATTAAATAGTTATGCATTGGTGATCACACATTTACTATAACATTTTTGTAACAATATTGTGATTAGATATCTAAGAAAATCTATGTGCCTTACTATGTAAGCTCAACTTCAATCTATTATTTGAAATAATTTTGAAATTTAGTAATAACTAATTATAAGTGTAAAAAAAATAAAAGTCCCTTTATGAATATGCTAATTAAGAATTTTGTAAAGATTTTAAATAAAAAACATTTATACCACTCTAACCTAAAAACCGCAACTTATTTGTAATGATTTTTAGGCTGTCGTGGTATAAAATATCGTTCGACACTGGTGGGTAAGTGATTTTTTAGCGCATAGGACTTTTCTCCCTCGCTTCGCTCGGGCAAAAAACGTTCTGTGCGCTAAAAAATCGACTTATCAACCAGTATCGAAATATACTATTGATAAACTGATTATTAAATTATTAATAATAAAATTAAAGATTAATTTTGATAGTAATTATAATGATAATCACAGCATACTTTATAACTTATTCAATAAAAGCTGTTTTTAATATTGTTAATATACGAAGATTATTGTTGAACTTGCCTTTACTCTTAAAGTTTGGGAAAGATTTTAAAAATGTTACATTTTACTTAAACATTTGACCATCATGTAAAATCTCATTGTCATTGCGTTTTTTTTACATGCTAATGTCTATGACTAAAAACACAAAAACTATACAACAATGTTTACATGTATTGTAATAAATAATTTCAAGTTTAATTAAATGTTGTAATATGTAAATTATTAAAAATATAAATTTTTTTGCTTGTATATTTTCTTATATTATTTTTTTAAAGGAAGAAAAATAATTAAAAAGCCAAAATAAGTACAATTAAATTTATTTTTTTCTGCTAAATAAAATCAATACTTAAATTATATAATTGCAACAATATTTTTTTTTTTTAATAATAAATTTATGTACCTTGTAATATTTACCACGATTTATCAGTTTTCTTAAATTCTTACATACATATTTGTAAGAGTTGCCTTAAATCTAATAAAGGAACATATTTTGAATTATATATTCTTTTAAGAAAATCAATAACGTTTTGTAGAAGTACAAGTGTAAAATGTACACAATGATATCATTTACAATAATCCATAGAATTATGAATTTTTTTTTCTTCTGTTAGATTTTCTATAAAGCTTTGAAACAGAATATAATTGGGTACATGATATATTTTCATATTATTCAACTGCTTATAAATGAATTTACTACAAATGTTTTTCATATCACTCAGAAAATCAAAAAATTGAATAATAGCATCACAGAATTCCAACAAAAAGTCATTTTGAATTATGTCATCTAAGATTGATTCTTGTTCTTCATTTAGTTTCTGCATGTCTTCCATAAGTATTTTTTTAGCATCAACAAGGAAATTTTGTACATTTTCGTTTTTTTTATCACATAAAAACCAAAACCATTTGTGAAAACGTATGAATTTTTTTTTTTCATATGGATTATTTACGTTAAAAGCAATTTTTTTTTTACTTTTGCAAGTTGTATCGGTGTGTTTAATTGAACAACATTTGAAGCATACTTTTATTTGACAGAAACATTTTCTCTCTGTCTTGTCAAGTAAAGTTTTTAAATTGCTCATCAAATTCAAGGCTTCAATTTCTTTTTCAATTTCATTCTAAAAATAAATATAGTAATAATTGTAAATAAAATTTTTAATTAAAAATAAAATAATATTAAAAAACTTAAAAACTTTTTTAACTTACTGTTTCTAATATTACATTTCTTACAGCTTTATAAAGCTCTGTTGTTTTATTATAATAAAATCTAAGTTCTAAGTCTAGTTCTTGTAACTTCGACAATTGCAACTCTTCACTATTTAAGGAGCTATCAATTCCTTTTTGCATCTTAAAAGTAAATAAAAATTTTTTGAGGCAGCTACAGAAAGATCTGTGAGAATAAAAAATAAAACACTATTAATAATTGAAATGTTAAAAAATCTAGATTTTGCATAGAGACTGTCTTGGCGGCCGTCAGTGCGTATGCAACAGCGTACGTAAGGTCTTGCGTACGCTACTGCGGCTACTGTCAGGGACAGGGAGCTGAGGATAGGTTATTTTTTTGAATAAGCTACTTATTCTGTCCGTTATGCATATGCAAGCTTATTGTATGTACACACACGCAAGCCTGTAGTGTATACACATTGCATACGCTGTTGCATACTGACGGCCGTCGAAGCATACAGATTACCAATTTGTAATTTATTCAAGAAAGAAATGGATTTAATTAGAAAACAAATTTATGACGAAGTTTCTAAACAGATGCCAGATAGAAAATTTTATGAAAGTCTGTCAAAGACACAACGGGATGCCATTCAGTCTTTTAGAGAAAAAGAAATAAAAAAAGAAATTGAAATAAATGATAAATTGTCTGAAACATTACAAAAAGCTATGGAATACAAGGTGTGTACAAAGTCTCTAATCTCATCATTTATTTTCCTTATTACTTCCGAACAATAAACAAGGTATGTTTATTTTCAGGAAGAAAAAAATAAAGAATTAGAGAACCTTCGTTTAATTTTTACAAAATAAGTAGCTGTTTAAAAACATTTGGTTGTTTGTGGATATTGTCAAATCTCATACAAGCTGAGCAACAGAAGAAATGCTTCATCATTAAAAGCTATTAATGTTATTGTATTTTGTTTTGCAGTTTTTTCTATATCATTTATATAAATATAAGTTCTTGTTTTATATAAATGGTTATGTGGTGCTTTAAGACAATTAATTGTAATTCAATAGTTGAATAAACTATCTTTAATAATAATATTATGTTTCAAGGCTCAAATTTTAAATAGTATATATTATAACTTAACAAAAAAGAAATACTACAATACTATTTTTCATAAAATATTATTACCTTAAATATATTTACTTAATTGCAAATTGTTTTATTATGATTCTACTAGATTAAAATTAATTCTATAAATAATAAATACATTTATTTAAAGATTAATTTAAAATTTAAATAGAAATACATTTAAAAAATGGTCAACTTATTTACATTTTAATGTATTTACATTAGATATTATTTTGAATATAAAAATTTGTTGATGGAATTACATTATACTTTACATCCAGCTCATACGTCATTTGTAAAAAAAATTTTATCATAAACATTTTTATGTTAACATGAGTGTATTCACATATTTATATACATTAACTTGTTCCATCTAGTTGAGCTCGACCGCTCACTTTCGGCATTTTTTTATTTGTCGAATCCTCTAATTCTTTCGCTTTATAATAGTGAGGTGCAACTTCTAGAAGCCATTTTGATTCAATTTCTGTAACCTAATTAAAAACCAAATAAAAAGTTAAACTATTTTTAAACAATGAATATATATATTTATAAAAAAAAATTAAATTGTAATATTTATATTATAATCTTATAAATGCATGTAAATGTAATTTTAAACGAACCTGACGCATAAATTCTTTAGTTGTAAAAACTAATTCGTGATACAAGATCCACCTAGGCAATTCTTGAAAAAGTGAACTATTAGGGTGAATTGAGACTGTTTGGTTGTGTTTGGCTGTTTTGTAATTACCTCCCTTGGATAATTTTGAAACATGATAAAAATATCCAGCTGTGATTGCCTGCAATAAAAAAAAAAATTTTTCAATGCTAGAATTTTGATATCTTATTCCTTTTGTTCATGAACAAAAACACTTACTTTTCTGATATTAATCGTTTCAGATATTCCAGATACTAGATCCATTTCAACACGTTGCATTAGACCAACTAATTGCTCTCTTACATCTCTTGCTCTTTTCATTGACCTACAATAATTCATCTTCATTAATTATACCATTTAACAACAATTTTAGAGTAAAATTATAAAATTACTTGTGTTGAATGAAATTTTCATAGCACCATTGAGTGCTAAAATCACTTTGCTGCCACTGGTTGTAGACATTTAGTAATACAAGGTGATCCCCACCTGGGACATTAAAATTTTTTCGAGCAGCATCTGCATGAATGATCTTATCCTTTGGTCTGTAAAATATTGCACCATTTACGGATAACATAGCAGAAATTGTAGCTATTTCTTCAGAACAACGATATTTTTCGCTAGCCAACAACATTTTAGCCATCATTGGATCCACTGGAAATTCTGCCATCCTCCTACCTAATTTTGTAAGTTCGCCGCGATGATTAAGTGCTCCCAAGGCATACAGCTGTTCAAGTGCCAATATCAATGTTTCATGGGGTGGTGGATCCAAAAAATCGAAATGAACTAAATCATTAATACCTAAAGCTTTTAAAGTTAATACAGCGTTTCCTGTAGATGAAAAAAAAATAATAATAATAAATTAAATTACTTAAAATAAATTTATAACGTGGACGGTTGATGCATACCTAAATTAATACGTTGTATCTCTGGTACTGTATTTTCTTCCATCTCATATTGATACGCCCACGACGTGTACAATCTAAAACATTTTCCAGGAGCCACTCGTCCAGCTCTACCAGCTCTTTGGTTGGCAGAAGCTTTACTTATAGGCACAACCATCAAACTTTCCATACCAGTGCGAGAATTGAAATTGTTTTGTTTTGCGAATCCAGGGTCGATAACGTAAATAATATTATCTATTGTTAACGATGTTTCTGCAATGTTTGTAGCCAGTACAACCTAAAATGTTTTAAATTACAATAAAAAAAATACCGTTGTTCAAAACGCAAAAATTTTTTAATACTGTTGTAAATAGTACCTTTCTTGAACCAACTGGGGTGGGATTGAAAATTTTAGCCTGCATGTCACTTGGAAGATTTGCATAAACAGGTAATATTAATAATTCTGATACTTTACTACCTAATCTTCGAGTTCTCTCTGTAAGCAATTCAGAACAAGTTTCGATTTCTTCTTGACCTTAAACATAAAAAAATTACATTAAATATAAGTGTTTGGTTTTAAAAAAAAAATGTCAAAATAAAAATATGTTGAAAAAAAGTATACCTGTTAAAAATACAAGAATATCTCCACGTGGTTGGGTTGCATGTATTTGTAAAATTGAAACTACAGCTGCATCAATATAATCAGCCTCGGGTGCTTTAGTATAAAATATGTCAACTGGATACCGTCTTCCAGGTACTTGAAATATAGGAGCACCATCGAAAAATTCAGAAAATTTAGTTGCATCTAAAGTAGCTGATGAAATAATCAATTTTAGATCAGAACGAAAACGGGCTATATCTTTAACTAAACCAAAGAGAATGTCAGTATGTAAAGTTCTTTCATGAGCTTCATCAATAATCATGACACTGAAATAATTGAAAATGTTAATATGATTCAACTTTTTAAATAAAACATTTTTAAATAGTAATTAATTACCTGTATGAAGCTAAATCTGGTTCACTGAGAAATTCCCTGTGCAAGGTACCATCTGTCATATATTTTATTCGTGTACGATGGGAGGTACAATCTTCAAACCTGATAGCGTAACCAACTTCATTACCCAATTTTACACCCATTTCATGAGCAACTCGAGCAGCAACTGACATGGCTGCAACTCTTCTTGGCTACAATGCAAAAACCATTTAATAGAAAAAAATAAAATTATTTGTATAATTAATAATTATTTGAAAAATTGTCATTACTTGTGTACAACCAATTAGTTTATCATCTTTTGTAAATCCAGCTTGATATAAATATTGTGGTATTTGTGTTGTTTTACCAGAGCCAGTTTCACCTTTGATAATTAAAATCTGTAAAACAAGTAATTTATTTTTAATTTCAAGTATATAAATGCATAAAAACTTAATAAAATTTGTTTTATATTCTACCTGATGATCTTTAATTGCATCCACTAATGATTTTTTAAATTTATAGATAGGTAAACTTTTTTGAGTTTCTTCAATACTTGTCAATTTTCTTTCTGTAGACACAATTTCTTCTCTTTTTTCTTTTCTATCTCCAGGCATTTGAAGAGATTGAACAAATTCAACTTCATCTTCTAACAAAAGATCATATTCTTCTTGTGCTGTAATAAAAAAAATTTGTTTTAATAAATCAGTTTTATTAATTTTTAAACATATTCAAAGTAGGCGATTCAAATCTAGAAATGCAATAAATATTTAAAAAAATAACCTTTTTTATCTTTAGCTCCAAATTTAAACGTAGCAGATGTCATTTGATCTGCTTCCCATTTACTTTGTTCTGATTGAGGTGGTTCTTTATCCAGGTATTCTGGTTCTGGCTGAGTCTTGCCTTTGTCAAGAGGCATATGATATCGTTGAATTCGTTCAAGTTCTCTAGCTTTTTCATGTTCCTTTGCTAATCGGAGTAATTCTTTCTTGTGAGCTCTTTCCCTTTTCTCTTTCTCTGTCAATCTATAAAAAGTGTAACAAGACATTTTAAAAATAATTCTTCTTAAATAATTTTTAATTATAAAATAGTATAAATTATAACAGCTTACATTTGATCATCAAACAAATATTCATCATCTAGGATGTCAGCTTCTAACTCAGCAACTTTGTCTTCTTTACGTTTTTCTAAATATTTTCTGCGGGATTCAATTCGTAACTTTGGTATAAGTTTATCTTTTGATTCTTCTTCCACAATTTTGAGTCTTTTGGCTGCTTCAGCTAAACGATTTTTTTTATTTATATTTTACTGACTTTTTATAAAAATTGAAAGATAGTATATGTAATATATGTAAAACAGTCCTTACCAGCACCAAAATTAGTTGGCAGTGCAATTTTTCTGACTTTGTCTTCATCCTTTCTCTTGAGCCGATTGGCAAATTCATCTCTTTCTTTAATATCCTTTTTACGTCTTTCTTCTTCACTATCTGTATCACTGTTGTCACTTGAGGACTCCTCTTTTCTGTACTTACTCATGATTGTTTACTTGTAAAAAAAAAAAGTTGACATTAATAAATGTTTATATGTTATGAACAATCCAATAATACAGTAAATTCAATTTTTAGAAAACAAAATGTGATTAATTGATTATTAATGATAGAATGAGATTAAATATTACAAATAAATTGTAATAAGATATAATTTTTGTTTTCTTTACGTTTATATTTTAAAAATATTTAAAAATAATAAAAAACTAACCTGCAAATCTTCGAAACACAAGAATACATCAACAAGAACTGCCGGCTGCTATAAAGCTACATTTGTCTCTTTTCAACTTACTATAGTTAAATGGGTATCCACCAATCAACGACGAACATGGCAGTCGATCGATCAGCCGGCTGATGTGCACGTTTATTGGTATAATGCATTATGCATAAAGTAAACAATCTTAATATAATTAGAATGTCACATAAATAAAGCAAAGTTTAATAATTCCGGGTAACATTGGACAACTATAATGATCAGTCTTCAAAAAATCAGTCATTAAAATTCATAAAAAATTCGACGTTAAAATGAGCAGTCAAGAAGAAACTAATTCAACTGAATGTCCGATTTGTTTCAATAAATTTAATGCAGATGCTATTGAAAGTCATGTGAACAGATGCCTTTTCCTCAACGAATCTACAAGTGGAACTGAAAAACCTCCAAAACGTCCCGCTTCGTTTAAAGAAAATGACGCGACTGTTAAAAAACCAAGAAATTCTTTGCATGGGCAGTTTTTTAGTAAGGCAGGGAGTCAATCTCCCTCTATGAAAGTACGAGATAATAATAAAATTGAAAATAAAACAGAATATGAAAAATCAAATGTGGATACTGCAACAACTAGCACTGTATGTTTACTCAATTGTTTATTTCTTAATTACTATTTTATTTCAGGTGTTCCCTTTGATATTTAATCATTTCTTTAAAATTGTATAAATTTATAATTTTTAGAATGAAAATAAACCGAGAGCCTTGGAAGAACAAACAAATTTAATTCCTCTTGCTGAAAGAGTAAGACCACTAAATATAATTTCATATGTTGGACAATCACACATAGTTGGCCCACAAAGTGCATTGTACAAATTATTAAGTAAAAATGAAATACCAAATATTATTTTATGGGGTCCTCCTGGATGTGGCAAGGTATGTTATTTTATTTACAAACAAGAAATACAGTGTTTATGGTAGTTTAATTTATTTTAGACATCATTAGCTACTATCATTGGAAATGTATGCAAAAATAGTCCTCAAGCAAAATACCATTTTGTTAAACTTTCTGCAGCAATTGCAGATACAAATGCTGTAAAAAATGTAGTAACAGTGGCTGCTAATGATTTGAAATTTGGACGTCGCACAGTTATATTTTTTGATGAAATACACAGATTTAATAAGGCACAACAAGATATATTTTTACCACATATTGAATCTGGAACTATTACTCTTGTTGGAGCCACTACAGAAAATCCATGTTATTCATTAAATTCTGCGCTTTTGAGCCGTTGTCAAGTTATGGTTTTAGAAAAGCTTTCTGTTGAACATTTGATGAGAATTTTAGAAAATGCAGTTAAAACTTCTAATGGAGTGATTGTTGATGAGTCAGCAAGTGTAAGTAGATCTTGACAATTATTTTTATTATAAATAAATCCAAAAAATTTATAGTTAAATTTAATTTTGTCTGCTTTGTAAAAAATTAATTTAATAAATAATTTTTCTAATTTTAGAAAAAACATAAGCTGATAAATAACTCCAATGACAATATGAAATTCTTTATAGAGGAAAAAGCAATTAAATGGTTAGCTGAAACTTCTGATGGAGATGCTCGAATTGCTTTAGGTGGTCTGGAATTAGCCATCAAATATAAGATTTCTAAAATTGATAATAAGTCAAGCCAAACAGAGAACGTACTTTCACTTGATGATATTAAAGATAGTCTTAAAAAAACTCATCAATTGTATGACAAAACTGGGGACCAACATTATGACATGATTTCAGCCCTGCATAAGTCAATTAGAGCAAGTAATGAAAATGCTGCATTATATTGGTTGACTAGAATGATAACTGGTGGAGAAAGTCCAGTGTATATTGCTAGAAGATTAATTCGTCAATCAAGTGAAGATATCGGCTTAGAGGATCCAAAAGCTCTTGGTATGTGCATAAAAATAATATACTTGAATAATATAAAAATAATTAAATTAAAATTATAATTTTAATTGTATAGGAATGGCTGTGCAAACTATGCAATCATGTATAGCCCTTGGGAGACCTGACTCTGATGTATTGTTAGCTAGATGTGTAACATACTTATCCAGAGCACCAAAATCACGTTTGATGGACGAATCTCTTGGAGCAGCTCGAAGTTTTGTACAAAGTTTTAAAGATATGCAGCCATCTGTGCCTCTTCATTTAAGGAGTATGTCAATCCCTTCAGATGGTTCTAGTAATAATTGTTTTATATTTATAATTTTAAAAATTTATTATTATTTTTATGTAGCTATCTTAATTAATAATATATTGCAGATCCTAAAGAGTCTGAAACATCTTATTTACCGGAGGAAATAGAAAATGCTGACTTTTTTAGCAAATTTCAGTCATAAAAAGTTTATTATTTCTCTACAATTTTAATTTCATATTTTTGTACATAAGTCGTTGAACATAAAAAAGCGGAGTCGGGTAAGTTCGCTGATTTACCGACGTTTACCAATATAGTACAAATAAATAAGATGAGTATCATCTAGATAATACCGCAGGATCGGTAGTTTAAAAGTGCGTGGATCGCTGCCGTCGCCAAGTATTACTCACTCATACTCGATCACCAGTGTATTTAGCTACCTAAGTTTATTTCTAAAATCTATTGCCGCTTCCATGGTCTTCCAAAAAATTCAAGTAACATTTTACCGTTATACGAGTACGTTAGCCGTTCCGCTGTGATGCTATGGTTATGCAAAGATGGGAGATGAGAAGGAAAAAGAGAAAGAGAAAAAGAGAGGAAGGGAATACGTGGTTATACTGTAGAAGAAGAGAGAGGGAAAAAGAGAAAGTTCAAGTTCAACAGTTTAAGCCGACTGTATAGTTGCATACTATGAAAGGTTTGAATGTATAGGCTTGTGTCGTGAGACAACGCTACCAGTCGGTGAGAGGAAGATCTCTTATAAGTATCTTTTACACGTCGTCTTCAGAAATTTTTATAGTTGATAAAATAAACTTCTTAGTACAATGTTGAAAAGATAATCAAAATTGTATGAAATACATCTTTAGATTTATATTAAACTTCAAGTGCGTATAATAATTTTAACAATATTTTCATTTATTCTCAACAATATTGTTTTAATATATTTTGTAAAAGTAACTGAAATATTCATGCTAAAAATTTTTTAATTAGAAGAGTACTTTGTAATCCAGTATTTTGTGTTTAAATAAAGTTGTGCATACAAACTAATTTGTGAATAAAATAATTTCTAACTATTTATCATACAATAGTATATAAATTTATGCTAAACGTTTTTTATAATTCATTTTAAAATATTCAAAGTTTTTTTATTTTTTAATTTAAAAATATAAAAAAATTAAAAATACAGTGATTTGATCAGATGGTTGTCCACTTGGTTAATTAATAACAATACTAATTAATTCTTAGATATTTAATTATTTATTATCTGTAATAGCTTTTCAAGTCTACAACAATGGAAAGTCAAACTACGGATGAAGAAAAGGTGCCATCAAAGCCAAGCAAGAAGTTGGCCAGTGTAAAAGTAAATTTTGAAGTAGATCTTGTGTCACTATTTTTATTAATTACAAGTCTTGCGACACGATTTTATCGACTTACGGAACCACAAAGTATAGTGTGAGTTTAAAAATTAAATTACATCATTATAAAAATAATGTTAAAATAATTATATTAAAAAAAAAAAACATTATCCATAGGTTTGACGAATTGCATTATGGAAAGTATGTGAGTCTATACATGAAGAATACATTTTTCTTCGACTCTCATCCTCCTCTTGGCAAGCAACTTATATCAATTGCCGCCTACGTAGCAGGATTCGATGGAAATTTTAAGTTTGATAGAATCGGATCTCCTTACGCCTCGAGCGTTCCATTATTCGCACTGCGATTCTTGCCTGCATTGTGTGGCAGTTTGATGATACCAACTGCTTACCATTTGGCTCTGGAATTGGGATTAAAACAATGGAGCTCTATAATCGCAGCGTTGCTTTTATTATTTGGTAAGAACGTCGATTTAATTAAAAACTATGATTTCATTGCGATCGTCGATAAACTGATTATTTTATGAATTTGTTATTTTTTTTTTTTAGATAATGCCCTCTTGACCCAATCAAGATTTGTTTTAATGGAGAGTATGTTGATACAATTTTCATTGACTGGCCTGCTATGTATCATGAAATTTCGTAAAGTTATGGATCAGCCAACAAAGTTGTCCTGGTGGTTTTGGCTGACTGTAGGATTAGTCAATTTGACATGTGCCATATGGTTTGTTTCAAATGAAATGCAATTTTATTGCAAGCTTGAAATTTTAAATGTTAATGACTCAAATTTTGAACTGTCATTTTTAGCGTGAAGTACTCTGGATTCTACACGTTACTTCTCGCGCTTTACCTCATTGTTCGTGACTATTGGTCTTTGATCGGAAGAAAAAGTTTATCAACGCTTATTTTATACGGTCACCTCATCGCCAGAGTCTTCACAATTACCATGGTGATCGGATTTGTGTATCTGAGTATATTTTACTTGCATTTGTCGGTGCTGGTAAAAGCTGGACCTCACGATTCCGTGATGACCAGCGCGTTTCAAGCGAGTTTGGAAGGTGGTCTGGCTAGTATAACTAAGGGCCAGCCAATCGAGGTCACTCATGGCTCTCAAGTAACTCTAAGACATACTCATGGCAGAGCCTGCTGGCTCCACAGCCACGATCACGTTTATCCACTTCGATACACCGATGGCCGTGGAAGCTCTCATCAGCAGCAGGTATTTCATTTGAATCACCTCAGTCGTTTGTGGAATTTTAATGCAAACTTGATTATATCAACGTTTCAGGTCACCTGCTACTCGTTCAAGGATGTGAATAACTGGTGGATTGTCAAGAAACCTGATATCGACGATTTGGTGGTGACAAAACCAATCCAGCCGATTCGACATGGGGATGTCGTGCAGCTCGTCCATGGCATCACAAGTCGAGCTTTGAATTCACACGATGTTGCAGCACCGATGACACCGCAGAGTCAAGAAGTTTCCTGTTACATTGATTACAATGTATCAATGCCGGCGCAAAATTTGTGGCGACTAGAAATCGTCAACAGGGATCAGTTTGGAGACATTTGGCATGCTATTCAATCTCAAGTATGAATACAGAATCTTTTTTTTTAAATATATTTTTTTATTAATGCTAATTTATATTATTGTTGTAGATACGACTAATTCACGTCAACTCGAAATGTTCTTTGAAATTCAGTGGAAGGCAGTTACCAGATTGGGGATTCAATCAACATGAAGTAGTGGCTGATAGACAAGTTGATCAATCTGATTCTGTATGGAATGTTGAGGAGCATCGTTATACCAAAAATGAGGATCAAAAACAAAGAGAAAGGGAATTACTTAATGCTGAAATGATTCCTCTCAAAGCCACAACATTAACATTTTGGGAAAAATTCTTGGAGTTGCAAGCCAAGATGTTATTTACATCCCATGAAGTACAAAATACTCACATGTATTCTAGTAATCCAATAGAGTGGCCTGTCATGACTAGGGGTATTGCTTATTGGGTTTCTACCAAAAGTAATGTAAGGATAAACAGTTTTAAATTTAGCTTTAATCTTTAGGAGTATTGTGTGCTATTTTAATAATTAACTTATTAATTTTTTATAGGCGCAGATTCATTTACTTGGTAACATTATTATCTGGTACTCAGGGACCATTGCTATTTTGATTTATTGTTTGACACTGGCATTTTATTTGACAAGGAGAAGAAGAAAATGTTTTCATATTGTTGAAGAAGAATGGAATCGTTTTGTATCAATTGGTGAAGTTTTGCTAATGGGTTATTTGCTCCATTACATACCATTTTTCTTAACAGAAAGAACATTGTTTTTACATCACTATCTACCAGCATTTGTTTTTAAAGTATTATTAACTTCAGCAACAATTGATCACTTTTATTATATTTTAAGGTAAATTGAAATCTAAATATTTTGCAAGTATTTTTCTTTAAAAAACTGATTTGAGTTTTAAATTTCTAATTAAAAAAATTATTTGTTTCAGTACAAAATATAATTTTTTTCACAATGTCTTACCTGCTTACAAGTTGTGTATCACAGTTTGGCTTGCTATTATTATTTACGTTTTTTATAAATTTTCAACACTTAGCTATGGACTGACACCTCTTTCTGCCAAAGAAGTTATGAAATTAAAATGGAATGAAGAATGGGATTTTATCATTCACAGAACATGAGTTTTGTTTAACAAAATATTACTGATAAGAGTAAATATTTTCATTTATTTATAAATATTACTATTTTTAAGAATTTATTTATTGTTCAAAATTGTTTTTATAAGTTGTCGAATATTTTATTTAATATGAATTATTAATATGAATTATTTAATAGAATTTTTATTTAATTTTTTGAATATCTAAACTTTTAAAAAGTTGTACAAAATGTAAATTATTATTATATTATTTGTATAGAGAAATGAATTAAATTCAACAAAATTGAAAAGATGAAAAACCAGTTATTTTTAAATTATTTATTACACGTCTGTAATCTCTTTTATTTATCGCGGGAGTCAAAATATTTTGAAAAATAAAATAAATAAATAAAAATAAATAAACTCGCAAAAAAGTGAATTCCAGGGTCCAAAACATTTAATTTAATTAATCGATAATTTGTTACAAAGTATGCATTCCATTTTGAAACATAAGAATTTGAAAATAATGCCAAGTAATATTGAACAATTTTAAAAATTCGATTCAAAAGTTAAAGTAATTTATCTTTTAAATTCCCACTAAAAGTACGTTTACTTCAAAATAAAATAGAAAACATTTTTTTACTTCAAAATAAAGAACAAAAAAGAAAAGAAAAAAAGAAAGTAAAATCTTATAAATAAGAAGAGGATATTGCAAGATGCTGACTGAGAGGTAGATACGAGATGGGATTGCGACACGATAAGCTTATCGGGATATTGCAAAAATAAACAACGAGCACACGTTTGTTAAAAAAGCTTTTTATAAAAGATCTTTCTTTCTTTATACTCGGTAACTCGACTCGGAGTCCTGTGTGTAATATATATATGCTGCTCCTTTGCCCTCCCAC